>JANBPK010000901.1:18610-37273 GCA_027579435.1 Candolleomyces eurysporus | reverse complement strand
TCGGAAGGTAAGAATACCTTCCACAGTTGTGTTAGGTGAGGGTCAGAAGGTAAGCGTGCATTCCGAGGAGGGGTATGGACGGTGCTTTCACGTTCCATCATCGAGTCAGGTGAAGGTCAGGAAGAAAATGTGCATTCCGAGGAGTGAGGTGGATAGTGACTTCGCCTTCCACTGTTCTGTGAGATGAGGCTCAGAAGGAGAATGTACATTCCGAGCAGTGAGATGGACGGTCACTTTGCCTTCCAACACGACATCAGAAGGTAAGAACACCTTCTGCAGCTGTGTTAGGTCAGGGTCGGAAGGAGGATATCCATTCCGAGGAGTGGGATGGATGGTGACTTTGCCTTCCAACACGAAGCCAGAAGGTAAGATCGCCTTGCACTGTTCTGTGAGATGAGGGTGGAAGAGGGATTGGTGTTCCAGGAAACAGCATGGAAGGTGATTCCTCGTTCCAACAACACGTCGGAAGGTAGAAACACCCTCCAAGGTCATGCAAGGTCAGGGTTGGAGAGTAAACTTGCGTTCCAAGGAGTGGTATGGATGGTGACCTTGCCTTCCAGCACGGCGTCGGATGGTAAAAACGCCTTCCTCGGTTGTGTCAGGTGAGGTCGGAAAGTAAGCTTGCGTTCCAAGGAGGGGGATGGACGTTAACCTTGCCTTCGAACATGACATCGGAAGGTGAAAACGGCTTCCACAGTTGTGTTAGGTGAGGGTCGGAAAGTAGACCTGCATTGCAAGGAAGGTGGTGGACGGTGGCCTTGCCTTTCAACACGGCGTCGGAAGGTAAAAACGCATTCCACAGTTGTGTTAGGGGAGGGTCGGAAGGTAGACCTGCATTCCAAGGGGGTGGACAGTGAATTCGCCTTCCAACACGGCGTCAGACGGTAAGAACGCCTTCCACAGTTGTGTCAGGTGAGGGTCGGAAGGGCAATTAGCACTCCAAGAAGGGTATGGAAGGCGGGATTTCCTTCCGAGCCTATTACTGAATGCAACTTCACCGTCCATCCTTTTCCTCGACACCCACCGGAACACATTTTTACCGTTCTTAAGATGTCTTGGAAGGCACAATCTCGTTCCGAACCTGTCCCTGACTGCTAAAACGCCTTCCAACCTGCACCTCGACACCTACCCGGAACGTGTTTTTAGTATCCCTCAACATTTTTGGAACGCACGATTTCATTCCTCCCCTGGCCCTGACTGCTCAAACCCCTTCCAAGCTATACCCATCACATTTCCTGGAAGGTAATTCACTATTCCACCACCATGACAGGTCGTAGATTGGCGACCCAAACCCTTGCTTGGTCACAAGGAAGGTTTCTCTACCGCCTGAACACATCCCAATTTGGCGAGTATCTTTACTATTTGGGATCACCGTGGAATGCCCTACTGCTGCCTTCCAGAGTGACAGAAGGCATATATACCTTCCGTACAAGTACCTCTGGACCCGGCGGAACGCAAGTATGCATTCCACCCTGCTCCCCGACAACCCAGGAAGCATGCCACCCACCTGATCAAAGTTCCTTCCATATGAGAACTGGAAGGCTATACGACCTTCCACCCTACTAGTCCTAACACCATTGTAACTACACTACACTCTGACTACTACACTAGAGTACACGTTACAAATATTCAAGCTCACGTGGTCTATATCACAGCAAAGTGCAACCTGTTGCACTATATTAGTGCAACCGGTGACACCGCTTTGGTGCAACCAGGGTCCCTACGCCTGGCCCACAACAACCGAGTCACCTCGGACCTTGTCGGAACCGCAGGCGCTAGTTGCGGGCGCTGCAACGGCGCCAAGAAAGTACGATCACCCAGAACGGCCTCTGATATGGTCAGCAGTCGGTCCGGACCCAGTCCGGCACTCTCGGACCCAGGATCGACAAGGGCTACAAGTCATAGCATGGTTGTTCGGGACAAAAATAAGATAGTGAACGCATGGAAAGGAGAACTAAAGGTGGCTAACAATAGAGTCAAGTAAACGGGAGTACCGCAGCTCTCCAGCGACCGTGAGGTTGTAGTCCTTATTGGTCGATGGAGCCTATGAGCCAGGTAACAGTAGTAAATAGTTGGTTGGTACTGCTAATTGAACGCTGACCCTATTAAATTATGCCCGATTGAAGTATTGCTTGTCTCCGACAAAGCGGTTTTCAAGCCATCCCGTCAGTCAACTTGTTGCATCCCCAGAAAGTCCCACTTGACTACCGCGCCGAGTTTGCGGCTACATGATGTGTAGCCGCTTTTTTAGTTTCAGATATTCTGATCTTCTCCCTCTCTCCGCCTCCTGCCGGCTGTAAGGTCGATTTGCGAACTGTGTGTCACAGCATTCTGTGTCAGACCCTGCCTCACGGTCAAAAAGCTGTTGGAAGACTGTCAGTTGTACACATCCTATTATCACTAAAATTGCCCTCATTGATCTTTTCTTCCATCTAATGACGCCAACCTCTCATCGGTAGGCTTCAACAGACGGATATGACACAAGTATCTGGGAGTGGTGAGTTGCCAGTCAATAACCAAAACACACGGACTGGAGGTTCGTGATGAAAGAATTTAGGTCGTGACAGGAGAGATATTGTCTTCGACTTGGTCGGATGCATCTGAGGACTATGGTAGACAGACGTGATCAATCGAGTCCATCGCTGCCAATGTCACAATCAGCATTGTCATTGCTATCGTTGTCATTGCTTGAGAAGATAGATGCAACGACCAGCGCTTTGCACTACGGTCGTTTGATCTGAACATTAGTAGAAGACTCGTGGGAGCCAGAGTCCAGATACATGCCGAAAAAAAGTGGCATATATATTACAAACTCTTGCAACTGATTCCAGCAGATGATTACAGGTCACATCTTAGTTCTCCACAGAATAGTTCATATGAAAGTGCAGCCTAAGCCAGGGACTTCTCACTCAATTCATCAGTCTTTGAAATCGCCAAGCTAAGGTTTCTCAGTGCTGCAAGATCTATGATCCCAGGAGAACTTCTTGAATGGTGTTGTGACAAGAATGCTGATTTGGCTGTTCAATGGTGGGCAAAGTGAATGGGATTGGAGACTGGTGAAGTGTCACTGGCTTTGGCTGAGGGGAATCTCACCCAAGATCGACCAGTGGTGACTCAAAAGATGATCATATGTGGTGATAAGGTCTACAAAGGTCAGAATCAAGAACTCAAAGAGACAGAAATTGGTCCCTTTGAAGACTTACACAGAATGAATAGAATAGACCACCGATTATATTATACATGGCCGTGAGTGCTTGGACTGCAGTCTGATTCTTTGGGAATGGCACTAACTGGAGTGTGGCTGTGATTGGTCCAAAAAGGGTGAGTGGGACAGCAGCTTCAACTAAGATGGCTACCACTCTGGTATATAGTTGGGTGTTGTGGGAAGGAAGCATTTGGGATAGAGTATGCTGTGTGCAGTAGAGGTGGAACAAGATGAGCCCTGTTACAAGAACGTTGGTGCAGACTATTAGCATCTGTGTAACAGTAGGTAAAGGGTTGGTGGTTTAGTCCTTGTGGAGGTCTGTAGGAAACTTGTCTACCATAAAGATGACTGGGGCTTGAGTAAAGGTGGTCAGCCAGATTGCACTGGAAGTGCCTGCAGGGTTTGAGACAACATAATAAATGCAGACATGGACAGCATCGTGGGGATGATTGCAACCCATCTGTAGCTGGCCAGGACCATGTAGCATTGGTAGACCTGCCACCATCGTAACAGATCAGTATTGTCTTGGCAATCTATCATTGTGATGCGGTACACTTACGAGTAATGCATCCCCAATGAAAATGCCCACCATCATTGTCACAAAAGTAAAGTGCAGTAACCAGAAAGAGTTTATTTCAGCCACAATCTTGTACAAATTCACACTGGAGGTGGCTTAAAAGACAGCTTGGAATTCCCAGGCCATGTTGCTTGATGTGGATATCAATGCGAAGAGCATGAATACAAAGCTCAGAGCAATGTATCTCCTTTGACCTTCTCTCAGCTCTTTGGGAGTTTCCAGAAACACCAAGAGACTGTAGAGAGCCATGAATAGATGGACACCTAGCAGAGAATAGAAGTCAATCAAGTACAATTCAAGAAAGATTCAAATGGTAAGAGGAGTCTGAGCATCTGTACATACCTATTCCAACCATGGTTATACAGACATTGGCATACAGACTGCAGGCATCGAGCTATTGGACATAATTGAGTGATTGCAGTTGGCGAGTTCAGGTCATGGTAGCCGGCAGCAGAATGACCTGGTTTCACTACTAGGCAGAAGGGAAGGTGTCCTAGGCACTTATGGTACCTTACCTCTCGTGCAGCCTCACATCAATCGAGTATATTCAGTGCTAGAGCAGTGGGGACAAGTCCCTCAGCACATAAAGAGAGGCGCAGCAAGGTTCTGGCACATCAGACGGCATGATGGCTGGCGCGGCACAACAAGGGGGNCTCAAAATACTCTGAAAGGTCAATTATGGAAAGAAATACCTGGAGAGCAATCACAAGGGATTTTCCAAGACACCACTACTCAATTGACAGAGGTCCGACTCCTCCTCACACGGCTTGAACAAAGCACAACCCAAGGTGGCGGTTGGTATAACTGTAGGCCGACCACCCTCAATCAACTTCGGCATGTCATTCAGCAACCAGAAAAGGCAAAAGGCATCTATTAATAGTCACGGTGCGCGTGCAGGAGTGGCGTGGCGGCACCTTGGCATATCCGATACCCTCTTTTTATTTCTTTCTCTCTCTATCTAGCTGGGGCCTGGACTCTTTTATTTATAAATATTGTGTACACCTATTTGCCAAGCTCCAGTGATTGCGCAGCTCCAGATAGTATATATATAATGGACTCTCATAGCATAGTT
The DNA here is from genome assembly GCA_027579435.1 of Candolleomyces eurysporus. Taxonomy (NCBI): domain Eukaryota; kingdom Fungi; phylum Basidiomycota; class Agaricomycetes; order Agaricales; family Psathyrellaceae; genus Candolleomyces; species Candolleomyces eurysporus. The sequence goes on along the minus strand of JANBPK010000901.1, from coordinate 32,419 downwards.
TTTTTTCCAGAGAATTACTGCTGTTTTATTTTGTGTTACTTTGCATTTGCAATTGACTGGATTTGTGACTTTATCTTGCACAGCGTGATATTTTGCTAAGGAAAAGACAAAGATACCTGAGTTGTAAAGTGTTATACACTTTAAACCCCCGGTTTTAGCAGAGAAGAATCTAACAAATTCTTAATACTCACTACTACCCCCATGACTTGCACTTTCATGCAGCTTGACTACGGTACAAAGCATCAACTCAAGGATCTCGTGCAGCTCGACTTATTTAGTTGAGTTGTGTGGTGTGTTCGTGTTTTAGTGGTCTCACCATCTCGATCACTTCACCAGTGAGATTTGGAGTTCCCTGCTGATCGCCCATAAGAACTCAAATGCACCATCATGAGCGACACCGTCACCAGAATTTCCCAAATGATGACAAACACACCATTTGCTTTTTCTCACTCATCATTGATGCATCTTTCTCTCCATACCCACATTTACGCTCTTCTGTAACATTGCCAGAGCTACCCACATGTGCCCAAATTGTCCCCTTGACATACAGTCCAATTTCACTACACTTTTTTGGATATCTTGAGTGCTCAGTGCCAAGACAGACCTACTTTTGCCATCAGGGCCCCTCAGCTCCACATAGATTTCAAGGCAGCAACAATGTTCAACTTGGAATGTTCCATATATTGAATCCTTGGCAACCAAGATTGGCACACCACATTTGATGAGTAAAGATCATAGCAGAGGCCTGGCAAATGAAAAACACAAAGGTTGGGTTGGTTCTGGGAATTGCAATATTTTTGGGATCCCAATCCTGGTTTGCAAAGTATGTCAGAGAAGATTACAAAGGAGAAAATTGAGAAGTGTATGTCAAAGAGAAGGACAATAGTGTGGATGGCTGCCTTCATGAGGAAAAAAGTCAACTTTGCAACCACAGTACTAGAGGGAGTTGTGCACATTATAAGGGAATTTGCCCTGACACTTGCTAAGCAGAAGCCTTCATAAAGCAGCCAGTGGCTTTGAGAATTGATGAGTGATCCACTAAGCCAATAAATGTTGATGTGACCTGAATTGGAAGGAACAGAAGCAGTGACTGATTTTGCACAGCTAATCTGAGGTTTGCAAACCTATACAGAAAACCAGAAAGCACAACTAATGCTTAGGTGGTCAACTACCCAAAGCTCAGTCGGCCTGTCCACAGCCAAGAGAAAGAAAGAGTCAGCAGAACGGTGAAGTAGTATGGCTTGGTGGAGCCAAGCACCCAAAACTCAGATCAATTTGTTAGATTAGGGTTGTAAACGGAAGGGCACACTCTCCAGGAGCAATCCTTGGTGAATATCCATGCAGACTCAACAACAGCCACATTGAGAACAGGTCTGCAAAGAGCCTGGGCTGCATTCTAAAGTTTGAGACTCAACTCTTGGCCTTTGATACCTTCATGTGATTGTGTTTCCTATCTCTCTTGATCTCTGTCGTCTGTTTGTTTCTTTGTCTGTTTGCCAAACAATAATTACATATATATACACCTTTTTTTTATCTATTATAGCAACTGGTGGGTAGCTAGTGTTTGTATTTTGCATTGGGACCATGTTCCCAGAAATGTACAAGAGCCATCTGTTATCAAGAGAAAGTGTTTAAGTTTGCAAAGTCAATCAGAGTTGTGTTGCTTGCATGTTATCAAATCTTTCTTGTGTTAAAGTTGCTTGAGGCTGAGTTCCTCTGTTCAAGAAGTTATCTGTTTGTCTTGAAACCCACTGTTGTGTTGGCAGAGTCAATTTGCAAAACATTAATATTGTTGCTGGTTGAGCCTTAGCTCCCCCTCAAACTTGCAATTGTACAAGAATAGTTCTAGAAGCCTCTGTTGACCAGACTTAGAGCTTTTACCTATACCCTTTGCCTGCCTTTATCTTCACAAAGGTATTTGGTGTGTCATTGTGTTGTGGTGTTGTGTGTGTGTTTGAGTTCTATAGTTTTGTTGTTAGAGTGCCCTAGTTCACTACCTGCACATCAGCAGTCACAAGGGAATTGCCAAGAGAATACTACTCAATTGATGGAGGTCAGATGCCATTTCACATGGCTGTTAAGGCTTGCTTAATATCCTTAACTTTGGTGTATTCCAATGAATACACTGAAGATCAATTTAGGGTTTAGGAAAGCTCGAAATTCAAGTTATCGGTCGCAGAGGCTTTTAGGGGGAAATGTATCTTTATTCCTATCAACTGAGTTCACCGATTCACTAAGTTAGCGTGACGCAGTAACAAAATGAATAGTGCAGCACGAAGCTATGCACGTTGGTAAGCGCAATGATGGGAGAAAAGACTTGATCTATTCTTGTATCTACAAGGTTCCTTAAATACAAAATTGATAGTTATGTACTAGATGCTAAGAGAAAGGAACAGATCATCAAAGAGAAGTCTGGAACATTATGGATCTATGTAGAAAAAGGCAGAAGCCAAATAGAATTGTGCAGAAGTCAGGATAAGACACTCGAGAGTACATGAGGCTTCGGAGTTTGAATGATCCGGTCCGCTCAAGTGATCCAGACTCTTTAGGGCGCTTAAGGTAGTTATAATTTAACTAGCTTATCCGCTTGAACTTCTCAGTCAAATACTGAAACAACATATGTATTGAGTGCTAATAATACAAGGCTAAAGGTAAAAGCTATTCTTAATGATCTTTTAAAGAAGTTTTAAGAAATAATTGGTCAAAGAAAAAGAGAAAAGAAATATTGTTAAACCAAGAAGGTAAGTTTGCTATATTCGAAGGAACACAAAGGAGGAATACCCATAACAATGGCTCAAGCGAGGGCACACCAAGATAGTGGTTGGTATAGCCATAGCCTGACCACCCTCAATCAACTTTGGCATTTCACTTGGCAAACCAGGAAAGGCAAAAAGAACCTATTAATAGCCATAGCATGAGCATGGAAGTGGTGTGGCAGCACCTTGGTGTATCTGATACCCTCTTTTTGTATCATTTTCTCTCTCTAGCTCAGACCTGGACTCTTTTACCTATAAATATTGTGTACACCTATTTACCAAGTTCCAGTGATTGTGTGGCTCCAGGTAGTATATATATAACAGACTCTTGTAGTTTAGTTTCTCAGAGAATCACTGCTGTTTCACTTGTGTTTACTCTGCATTTACAATTGACTGGATTTGTGACTTTTATCTTGTGTGGCATGATACTAAGTTAAAGGAAAGATAAAGTTTCAAAGAATACAACCTCATAGGTTGGCCATGCAATAATCAAATACCCTTGATTGATTGGACTAGGTGTGTACAAGAGAGAAGAATCTGTCAATTCTTAATAATCTACACTAGCCCCATACTTGCACCCCCAATCCTGGTGCAGCATGACTACACAAAGGTTTTCTACATACTACAGATCTTGCCTGGCTTGACATTGAGTTGGTGTTGGGTGTTGGTTGTTAGAGTTTATCAATCTTCCTTATTCAGCGCTCGCATCGACTTCTCCTATTTTTTATCTANTTTTTAAACCAGACTGGTTCCATATATGTCAGCCTGCCCAATCATTAGTATATATTCTTGCCAACGCATTCCACCACCCCTCAGACTCTTTCCATTGTCTGAGGGTGCATATTCCTTACATTCTATCTTGCCTTTACAGTTTTGCTTACCAGTAGACGTAGCTTTATTTATTTGTCTGCAGGTTCATAATATCAGACTCTTTCCATCATCTGAGACTTTATTTATGCATCTACAGTCTCACCACCATCTCCATTAGCCTCCCACTGACTCCTTTCAACAGTTATCAGCCCTGATAGCAACTCCATTACCATCGCCAAGCTCTATCAGCTCAAGGAGGACAGATTGAACTGGGCGGTTTACCACAACTGCACAACAGATTACCTCAAATCAAAGGGTCTCCACAGCCACCTCAATGGCTGCATCAAAAAACCCATTGAAATTGTTGAGCGCATCAACAAATCCACCAACACTATCCAGTTCTTCAGGCCCAACAACACCGCCTTTGCTACACCCTTATCAGACAAAGACGTTGGCAAACTCAAAGATGTGGCTTGTGAATATGACAAGAATCAAGGTCTCAGCAGCAATGTACTCAACAATACAGTTCCCACCTCCATTTATTGTGAGATTCATCACCTTACCACCCTTGCCACAAAATGGAAGGCACTTCATGACATGTTTGAGCACTGTGGTAATGTTGTCCAAATTGACCTTCTCACCAAGCTTCATTTGGCACGTTATACTGGTGGCTCCATGTGCACGTTCCTCTCTCAACTTACTGAATGGCACAACGACTTACTTGACAACAACTACAACCTTTCAGACTCGCAGTTCATCACCTACATTACCTCCTCTCTTGCCTCTGCCCCCAACTACTGCATGTTCATTTCCACCATTGAGGGCAATGCAGAGGTTGCTGGCACAACACTCACCTCAGAGGTTCTTAAGAAGCGCCTGATTGCCGAGCACAAGGCACACAACAGAATCAATTCAAATGCCACATCATCTGGATCAGGGTCAATGGCACCCACATCATTGAGAGGGAACAGGAAAAGGATGGAGTACTATTGCACAATCTGCAACATAAATGGTCACTCAAAGGAGCACTGTTTTGCAGAAGGAGGAGGGCATCACAACCAAGCACCCGAGTGGTACAAGAGGAAGCAGGCCAAACATCTCATGCAGGAAGGCAAGGCTCCAAACACCACTTTGACGCCCACTGCTTCAACAACTGCCAACGTCTCTATGACTACCAGCACCATCTACTCATGCGTAGCTGAAGGACTTCCCCAATCGTGTTCACTGGTTGCAATGACGGTTACCACCAACAACCATCAAGGCATCATCCTTGATTGCGGCGCCAGTGATCATTTTACCCCATTCTGTCACCTCCTCACCGATTACATTGATATTCACCAGTACTCGAGGGTAGCCAATAATCACACCACCCTTGTTGCAGAAAAAGGAACAATGATCATCAAGCTAGCTATGGGTCCAGGTCAGNCCCCCCACTAAACTCACTCTCACCAATGTTTATTATGTTCCATTGTTTGTCTTTGCTCTCATCTTGTATGGACCTTGCCAGTGATGAGATCGGTGCTGCTGAGCTCAGAACAACCAACCAACCACAACCTATACCCAGGCTGCATATAGTCAAGCAGTGTGAGAGTCAGGCCGCATGAAGTCAAAGTGCGAGTAAGTGGGGGTTATTGAGTGAATTAAGAATACTGGGTTTCTCAGTTCTCTTGTAGTTAACTTTCCACAAGACTAGAAGTACCCTGATGTACAACTAGTGAGATTCCTAATCCCAAGTAGTCAATCCTCTGACTGCTTAGGTTCCTGAGTTCCAAGATACTGATAGTTCACACCATGTGAAGTATGAGCAGAAAAACTTGATAGCTTCATCGATAAACACAAGTAAAAGATAAAAACAACAATGATATGATGATGCCGCTCGAGCAGTAGTTAGCATGTATATATACTACTTCGAGCCATATAAAAATGGACAGAAGACACATGTGATAGATAAGCAACTAGCCAATAGTAAAAGTCCAAGCATAAGCTAGAGAGAAAATAGAACCGGGTATTGGTAGAGGCCACGCCAAGATTGTAGCCGCGCGAGTCAGGTGCACCTCTGAACGCCAATTTTGGATCACCATTTCCTTTCTGGTGAAGCCATGTGAGATGCTGACTGATGATCAAGAGTGAACAGGCGTCCTTGCTCCACATCCCCTGCTCTTGTTGCTAGTCTCAAGCTGCTTGGATAGGTACAGTTGCCTTGTCCGAAGTCACCTGCACCTTTTCACCTGATGCCCACGGTCGGTCTGGTCATTCCCTTGACTCAGGACTCATGCCACTTCAGTTCCTTGCGCCGCGTCGGAGTTTATCCCAGCCACCCAGCCACGCCACTAGCCATGGACTCTGTCGTTTCAAAGGTCTCCTCAAGCCACTCCAGCACTTGTACTCAATTAATATGAAGCCGCCTGATTTCTGAACTCCCTGGTAGTGCCGCCTGAGAGTCCCGACAGTTGCGTTGTAAAGGTATATGACTTTCTGAAGCTGCTTCAGTCGAGCCGCCTGACTTTTAGCACGGTGTCAACTAATGTAGCTTTTCCAGTCAGGGTATGATACAACTGGGGCAGTTTCAAGTTGACAGCCTTGAGTAGCTTCAACTCTTGTGTCCCTAGAGTTGTAGTACTAACTCTTTTCCTTCTCAAGCTGCATGAACCTTATTGATAGCATAGTTGTTCTTATACTTAGAGACTCAGACCACGTCAAGATCGTAGTTTATTATTGCGAAAATTGAACTTATATTTGCTAAAACAGACGCAGTCATATCACCGGTTTCACCATCCTCAAACACAACAGTCTTTCCACCATCACTGCCCCTGACGGCATCATTATAGGTCAAGTCTCTCTTATTCAAGGGTTGTACCACATCACAGATCTGATTGGCAATTCTGACAGTTCCACTCCATCTCATCTACCATCAATTGTTCCAGTTCCATTACCACATCCTGGTCCCCCTGTCCATTCACCATCATCTCAAACATCTCTGACACCCAAATCATAGATGTTGAGGGGGAGAGGGGCACAGCCACTAAGCCTCCATTCCCAGAAATCATCCTCAGATTCTCCCAGCATTGACACTTCAAGCGACTATGTCATCCCAATGTTATCACCATTCAATAATCCATCTTATATTCATACTACTCATCCATCCAACTTTGCCAATATCAATCACTAATCTTTACCTGACTACAAGGCACGCCTCGTCAAAGGAGGCTTCTCTCATCATTCTAAACTCAACTTTGACCATACTTTTGCACCCTTCATTACTCCATACACTTTTGCATCTCCTGTTCCATTCTACAAACATCCCAACCATCTCAGACTTTTCATATCCGACTCACCCGATGCTCACATTGAGGGGGAGTGTTAGAGTTTATCAATCTTCCTTATTCAATGCTCACATCAACTTCTCCTATTTTTTATCTATTTTTAAACCAGACTCATTCCATATGTGTCACCCTGCCCAATCACTAGTATATATTCTTGCCAACGCATTCTGCCGCCCCTCAGACTCTTTCCACTGTCTGAGGGTGTGTATTCCTTACATTCTATCTTGCCTTGATCACAATGTCTCTGGATTATTCCTCACAAGCTGACCAAATGTACCTGGCCTTTCCTCAATTTTTGGAACCACAAAGGAGGTTAGGTCAATTCACAAACAGGCCATCAACCATGGAGTGCAAGTACTGAGCCTTGAAGGAAGTGATGTTACAGTGAACGGGGCCCTTGAGCATATGGAAGGATTCAGCTGCATACACCTTGCTTGCCATGCATCGCAAGATCCAAACAAGCCACTTCAAAGTCAATTCCAATTCCACAGTGGTTTCCTGGATCTCTCAACAATTATCCGGAAGAATCTCAAGAACGCCAATCTCACTTTCCTATCAGCATGTCAGACCAGCACTGGCGAGGAGAAGCTTTCTGAGGAAGTGGTTCACCTGGCTGCTGGGATGCTTGCGGCAGGATATCGTAGAGTGGTAGCCACGATGTGGGCTATTGCTGATAAGCATGCACCAGAGGTTGCAAGTGACTTCTATGATTACCTCTTGGCTCAGCGAGTCAAAGGTGATGGCAGTGGGCTTGACGGATCGGACTCTGCCTATGCCCTGCATCACGCCATACAACAGCTGAGGAAGAGACTCGATGATTCCGAAAAGTCTTTGCTTACTTGGATCCCTTATGTACATTTTGGTTTCTGATTTATCCATCGTTCACAGCATCGTTTATATTCATGCTCCATTTCATTTTGTTTTCGTAACCATATTTAAATTATTGCTCTCCGTTCTTGTGTTTTTACTCATATGCATAGCTATTCACATCCTGGCTGTGTCCATGTTTCCTCTGTATACTTTTTTACTAATTCTACCTATTACCCTTTTACATAATTTGGCTATTGTAGCAAATCATTTGGCGGGAGAAGGAACAACTTTGAGCTGTCCGCGACATCGATTCAACGAGCATCCATTAACTCAGGATTGCCTTTGTAATGCCTCACAAAATCAACCTCCACATCGCCTATCGGGGGTGCAACCTCAAATCCACATCAGCAACTACGCATTCTCCTTTCCATCTGTCCGTTTGATGACTGTCTTCTCCAATTTCATCTCCGCAGTATTGCTCCACCAAGTACGTCCTTGATAGTAGATGAAACAGGTGGATATCCCTGCCGTCCAACACTGCCTGATCCCTCTTCGTGAGAGTCTTACTATTTCCGAACGCGACAAACACCCCTGTTGCTCTGGTTTGCATGAGTTGTGAGCTGAAGGGCTGTGCGGTGTCCTGGCACTAAAAAGTTCACTCCAGTTCTTCCAGCTCAGCCAAAATTGGTATCGACGTGGGGGTCATCAGGAACGATGAGATCGACGAAGAGGCCCTCGAGGTAGACGAGTAGAAGCTCGTGTCAGGCTGGAGAGTCTCTCAACACACAGCGACCATCTCAGTTTTTTGAAGCCGGGTCTATCATCCACCCTCCACTACCTTGAGCCTATCAAAAGCACCATGCAGCTCACCCGCATCATCTTCACCGCCACCCTCACTGTCTTTTGTCACGTCGCCGCTCCTTTTTGTCAGAAATTTGCCTTCGGATTCATCCTCATCGTATCATTATCATCCGTACCCCGGCTGTCGTTATATCATTCGCTCACTCGCTCGAACATTTGCTACTTGCTCTACTTGGTAGCTCTCTAGCTAGCTAGCACACACTCGCTCACTTTTCGGACGCTGCTCTTTCTCATCTTCCCAACTTAGACCGGAGGATTATGGTGTTTTCAACTGTATTTGTAGAGATCACCCTCAATCAAATTGTTCGTTCCATCGACTGATGAAGGGCGGGTCGTGATTTAGCTCATGAACGAAGGGTCAGAGCGTATTGACCGATCAAGGACACGATTTGATACGATGAAAGGCGCTTATATCTTCTCTGTGTAATTTGGGAAGAACCACTCCACCGCGATCACTACCGGGACAGCCACGTTCGGGCCTGAGATAGTCCAGAGTTCGATCCTGCGAGAAGCTGATTTAACGTAGCGGGGCTTTTTCTTTCAGTCCTAGTTCAGAGTCGGGTTCGAGCTCGTTTGTACTCTGTACATGGTCTGAGCTGCTGGGAGCGGGGAACGTGCTAGGTAGCAATACAAATGAAACGAGGAATACAGAAGGAAAAATGAAAAGAAAAAAGGAAGGAAGGGATCGGGTCACGCCCAGAGAGCCTGACAAGCAGCAATTTCAGCAGTAGAATGGAGAGGTTGTGATTAAGCTACCGATCCGCGTGGAGACACGTTGGGATGTCGTTGGTGATACAAGCGGCTCAGTGTGAAGGACGTGAAGAACGTCAAGGGTTTCCGTCCCGTTGGGGCCACGCATTCAATCAGGCCATGTGTCACTCGGGAGGACGGCGATCGATAGATAACAACAATCCTGAATCTAAATTGTTTCGCTGTTTCCAAAACGTCGACGGGACAGCGGTGGAATGGAACTTGAAAAAAGATCATGGTTTATGAGCATTTTGCCTCCTCAATCATTGGAGAGTAACGCTCCTCAGAGCGTCTATCACCTTGCAATGCAGCTTACGCTTTGTACCTTCCCTTTCAGACACATGACTGCGGGATGTTCTTCCCTCACTCTCCGCCAGTCGCAGGCATGAGCCCTACTGACTCACACCGGGACATGATATGGCTCCTTTTGCGACTTGTCTTCGCGCGGGTCGGTAGCGTAACACTAACATTTACTTACCTCCGGCAAACCTTGCCCCGACCCCTCCTTTTACGTTATTTTTGTATTTCTTTTGGCTTCCCAGTCTCCAAGATCAACCTCGTTTCGATTTCGTTTCTCTGAGTCGGTGCCGTCGGTTATAGAGGGAAAGATTCCGAGGTTCAGGGTTCAAACCAGACTAACGGCGATATTTTCCCTTTCCAAATTTGTTGATCGCTCCATCCTCACCCCACCTTCTTCAACTTCTGTAAGCTTCCTCCTCGCAGGTTATGGTTGACAGTGTGATAAGCAGGTGATTAGGTAGGTAGTCAACGGTCATGAACGTAGAGTATGCTTTGGTTGGGGACAGGTAGAACACACACAGAGCATGTCCAGGCCGCTTGTCGTTCGTTGGTAGCAACGTTTGGTCGTCGTCTTTGGTGTCAAAGTCGCTGGTTGCTGGTGGAGAGGAAAGCGACGATGAGAAATTGATGGGCAATGACGTAACAGCGGGCATCATTCGCATCTTGGCGCTGCCTTTGCGCTCTTTACAGAGCTCCCATCCTTGGATTGCGCGCCCTGGGGCTCCCTGAGCCTGCATAACTAGATCTCTGGAATACACTTTTCTTGACCACTTCTTCGCTGTCTACACCACAAGAGTTTGCAAGGAGATGCTACCAAGCCGGATGTCGGTNNNTGCYGTCTYGCCGTCATCAGAGCTGCCGTTTTGCTATTCCACGAAACCAAGTGCCGCTGACCCCCTCCCTTCCTNCNNCTTCCTTCTTATTCTTATTCTTTCCTTTTTTCCTTATCACTTTCCCTGCTCCCCTCCCRCCGGCCGCCTCACTRTGAGGATAGAGCAAGCTTTCATCCAGGCTTTTTGAAGCCCCATACCACGTRGCGCCCCGCACGGACGACGGACATCCCATATCCGCACCAGTCATACTGCTAGCAAAGCAGCAAGAAAGATAGTAAACCTGGGAAGATTGAGATGGGMAGATGCATATCGACAGCTGACAGTGCTGGTAAAGCACGCTCGGACGAGATTGATGAGCAGATAGCGAAGGATCGCAAACTGCTCAGGAAGGAATGCAGGGTCTTGCTCTTGGGTGAGTGTCTTTCATATCTCCTTCCTTCCTTCATGTCTGCTTCTTTCTTGGGTGGCCCAATGGTCACTCCGACCGACTAACGACTCACAATGTACCTTGCCTTTCATACCAACCACCTTTCATAACCGACGTTAAACMTCTCCCTTTGACAGGCACTAGGGGGTCAGGCAAGAATACGATTATGAAGCAGAYGAAGATTATCTACGAGAACGGATTTTCAGAAGCGGAACTGGCAGAGTATCGACCGGTGGTGTATAGTAATGTGTTGGATTCCGCACAGCAGATGGTTTCATATATGAGGGAGACGGGGATTGAGTCTGTCGAGTATTCGAATCGGGTGCGTTTCCTTCCTTGCATCCTTCGTCTTCCATTCCTCCAACTGCCTTYGATTTCGTCTACCCCACGTCACACTCCTTTTGTTATCAGCGCCCAGTTCCTCATGCTCGCTCCGCCCACAGGTCCTTGCAGAAAAAATCCTCGACTACCGACTGGACATGGAAACAGAAGGCGGACCTGGCCTCTCTCCAGAAATCTTTGAGGCTATCCATCAGCTATCAAAGGACCCGACTATCACCAAAATCATGGACGAACACTCAAGCCACTTCGATCTCATAGACTGGGCGGGATAGTGGGTCTCTATCCCTGTTCCTCTCTCTTACTCCGCTCTTTCCATCCTTCGCCTCAGACTTTTACAATCGTCGAACGGTTCCTCCCTTTCGTCCCCTTCCTGCTCATCTAACCTTTGCGAGTCACTTCTCCTGCCTTTCTCCACCTACCCTTTCTTCCCGCACCTTTGAGAACACGACTAACGAATTGCTCGCATAGCTTCTTTGGGCAAGTACTACGCATAGGCTCGCCAGATTATCTGCCGAACGAGATGGACGTGATGAGAGCGCGACGAAACTCTGTGGGGATTACAGAGACGAGGTTCACCGTGGACAAGTTATCGTGAGTCTCCATTCATGTTTCTCAAGTCTTGTCCCCACACCTTTGCCCACCTCATCCATTTTTCTCTTCTACCTTYGACCACGAACGATCTAGACTAACGAACTCTCCACTTGTCTCTCCTGYGTTGAACCCAACCTTCAACCTCGGACTGCATTCGTTGGAACCCCTACCCCAACTAATTCTCCCCAACCYGTGTTCATTCAACTCCTCCATTTTCAACCTATCTCATTTTGCCGTGAATTTGAATTCGATTGTCACGGATCCGTGTTTGTAGAATGCGCATGATCGAGGTGGGCGGTCAACGATCRGAACGCAAGAAGTGGATACACTGTTTYGAGGGTGTACATTCTATCATTTTTTGTACGGCGTTGAGCGACTATGATCAGGTGCTTTCAGAGGAGAAGACGCAGGTGAGTTGATCGTACTGGTCTGCGTTTCGTTTATTYGGAGNTTTTTTTCCCTCTGTCGGGTTCAGCTGTTCGTTTCTCCTCTTTGTTTTTCTTGTGTCTGTCTTGATGTTTCTCCTTGCGTTCACTCCCTGTTTCCCTTTCTTCGGTTGCTCTTTGCCTCTCTGCTTCAAACTCCCTGTCATCCCCACTTTCGTGTGTTTGATCGCATTTACCTCTCATCCGCCCTCCCTTCTATGAACGCTTGTCGTCGTCATCTGCGTTCTTGTTCGTTTGTTTTCTCGTTCGTCCTCGCTCATTTCACTCGTCCTTTCGCTCCCCCACATCTGTTCACCTAGCTCACCTTGCGTGGCTTGTTTGCTCCGCTCTCTTCCGTTTTCTCTATCCCGGCCGCTCTCTCTCGCATCCCCATCTTCCTGTGTCCTCCCAGCGACAACAGCTGTCTTTTTTTCTTCTCCGCTTTCTGCSCTCTTCCCTCTTCCCTGTTGCAATCTCTATGCGCTTTCACTGCCGCCTTTGRATCTCGGACTTTTTCATCGGCCTTACGCTTCCTCTCTCCTCATCTTGCGTTCCTTCCTCCGACTCTCATTCGCTTGCTAACCCTCGTTTYGCTTTTCCTTTGCAGACCCAAATGCACGAATCGCTTGTACTTTTCGAGGCGGTGATAAACTCAAGGTGGTTCCTTAACACGACATTTATCTTGTTCTTGAATAAGATCGATCTGTTTAAGAAAAAGTTGCCTAGGGTGAGTGTTYTYTCATTGAGYTGGCCTTTGTCTTCTTCCTTCGCCTTCCTCCGTTGCCTGCTTCCCACTCTGTCTCAACTCCTCATTGACTTTCCCATTCTGATATTGGTTTTCTCGTTTGGGTTGCGTTGCTTTTGAGGTTTAGGGGACTGGTGAACMACTAGAGGAGGGCGTGATTGTCACAATTGTTYCAAAAACTAAAACAAAACTGAATACTGACTTTGAGTAYGATGTCCGTTATAGGTCCCGCTGGAGCGATATTTCTCAGAATATACGGGAGGACCGGATCTCAACAAGGCGGCGAAGTATATTTTGTGGAGGTTTATGCAGACAAATAGGGCGAGGTTGAACATATATCCTCAGTGAGTATCGTTTCCGTTATTTCACACTCATCTTCGCTGGACTTCTTGTGTTGGGGTAGCACTCTATTTGGGCTACTCGGYATCTTTTTTGCGATCTCTTTGTTGTCGTGTCCTCCGCTCGACGCACACGTACCCTTTCTTCTGGTGGCCTGATAGGATGTCCAGCGAGGAGGCCGGCGATTGTCAGAGTGTGATGGCGASGTTGATGGATACCACCCTTTCTGCTTGTGAAATGGAATACRCAAGAGGACTGATGGATATCGTTATAGTCTGATGCAAGCAACAGATACGGCGGACATTCGGCTGGCGTTTACCTGGGTGAAGGCGACGATTTTGGGCAATGCGTTGAAGGAAGGGACCATTCTATGACAAGGACTATTGGATGACTTTCCRTTCATCCGTATGYCTACTCTCTGCCCTCTGCTGAGAACCAACATCACACACCCTCCTTTAAAGCTAGTCGACGTCATCCTCGAAACACCGAACCGCGAA
>JANBPK010000901.1:0-18605 GCA_027579435.1 Candolleomyces eurysporus | reverse complement strand
ATCSCTGTCTCCCCTTCSTTGACTGACTAGATGAGCGGGTAGATAGGTATTGAACGGTCATGGATTTTACGTGTCCCCGTGGCCTTATAACACTTCTTGGTGTTGTACACTGATAGTCCCGCAWTGGCGGCTTGCCTTTGCTTTAGGCTACTTAGACGAATAAACTTCTGCTTTGGAGTACTTCCAGACCATAGGTCGACGATTGGACGTTTAAAATAACACGGGGTGGGCGTTGTGAAAAGTAGAATTTTCAGGCYGCGCTTCCTCGATCAATCGCTCAGTGTAGGCATGTTTGCCCTTGTAAGGGCTCCAATAGCAACGCTATTGAGGACGGGGAGTGCGCARCTCGACTCCTTGCCGATAACGARGTTGAGCCAAAATTCTTAACGTCTCCGCTCCCAGCACCAGCCAACTTAAGCTTACGAGCCCCGGCCTGTAGCTATTCCTCATTCAGCTGTTGCTCACCACGACTTTCAGTGCTTTCATACTCCYCACCACCGTCCTCTTTGCGTTCGACACATTTTCTCCCGCGTTCACTTTTCCCAACGGTGCCAGCCTTCTGAAGCGCCACGAAGTTGACAATGGGGGCACTCAAGCAGGTGGAACACTGCGATCGATCCTTACCTACTATGGGCACCGAGGGACAGTGATCAACAAATAACTTACACGCCTGGGTTGCATGGCATTAGCATCAGGATGTGGGTCTTTGAGAAGCGCCTTTCGCTAACTCTCTACCGGTACATCTCCGACGATGGTGTTGCTAGTCCATCTGACATCGTTCCCGCTGCTCAGGGAGGTGAGTGTCTTCCACGATTATTTGTTTATGCGTCAGAGAATCATGTACTCACGTWTCTCAAAACTCGACCTGGGTAACCAGTCCGCGATCTTCGCAATTCACTTTACTCACCTACCCGAACGGAATTCGTCACCGATCTCGTCAGGGTTTGAGGCAGGACGAGTAAGACTAGACTCTATCCTCTTGCTCGTGTGTGTGGCTGCAATGTCCATGAGAACTTTGAAGGTAAGGATAGAAACTAATTGGCTTGAGGTCGATGGTACTCAGTACTCTCTCCCAGTGACGCTAGGATGCCTCGAGAAGACGCCTCTTCATGAACAACCACGGCTTCAACCAAACCTTGTTCGATAAGTAATGTTCACTCAATAATAATTGATCACAGGTGCCAGTTAACCATTCAACTGTATTAACTAGTTTGTGGACTTCAGCGACTCACAGTCGCCGGGGAGGCTTGCTACTCTCGTTGACTCGATTCCATCGCTACCAATCCTAAGTTCTCCTTCAAAAACGCTCACTACTTGACGGCTTACGCTCAGTCAATCCTTACGGTCAACTTCTTCGTCTATGGGCAAAGGATAGACAGCAAGCTCGACATGGATCCGGCGTTGTCATGTTTCAAAGATATGAGGTTCCCTTCTGACGTTGACACCCAAGCCAAGCCGTCCAGTGAACAGCGTCTCATCTGATGTTCTTGTGCTGAGAGAACGAACTCAATCGGCCGCGCGCTCTAGGTAATCACGGCTCTCCCGAAAACGAATGTAATTTTCTTTATCTCGTTTTACGTTGTCAACACCGAATCCAGTACCTTGTCATAGACATTCCTTCGAAGGATGCATCAGGTCCCGAGTTCGATCCAGTGCCAACGCAACAATTCCACGTATCCCGTGCCTCGAGGCGTCCTCCCCATACTTTCCGGAAACAACGCTGGGGACTGAAGTGAACCAGTCCCACCGCGGGAGCGCGTTAGTTGCGCCGAGTAAGCCGAGATGTTGCAAACCTCCTCAAAAAATGGAGCTCAGGTGACGTTGGGCGTCGGCGCTGCACGGATTTGAATATGCTGGACGGGATTGAGCTCGCACGAACAACATGTATTGTCCTTGTCATGGGACTCGTGCGCGCTAACAAGCCAGTAGTTAGACGTACGCCGAGCTGTTCAATAGAAACGTTTGACACCGCCAGTGTTCTGATCAACTGCAACGTTGTCAATGGCATTATCAAGAACCACAAATCGCCTCATTCAATGATCGCATCAACCGAAATCCTTGACACCGGTAACAAAGTGATTGTTCGACAAAAGGAAGATCTGCATTTATGATCATCACGGTTCGCTAGATACGTACCTAGGCTCTTATACCAAATTCCTGTTACAACTTAGGACGGGCAGGACTTGCAGTATTTAAGCGTTGCTACCATGGCCTGAACTCGCCAACTGCAAGACTCCTCCACTCAATTATGTCCGATAGCTCAAACGACGCGCTTGAACAACTCTCCCTCGTTGGCGCCCGAAGTCTGTACGCCAACGTCTGTATAACCATGGTTGGAATCGGTATGTGCATATGCTCAGACTCCTCTTACCATTTGGATCATCCTTGAATCGTACTTGATCGATTTCCGTTCCCTTGCAGGTGTCCATCTATTCATGGCTCTCTACGGTCTCTCGGTGTTTCTGGAAACTCCCAAAGAGCTGAGAGAAGGTCGAAGGAGATACATCGCTCTTAGCTTTGTATTCACGCTCCTCGCATCGATATCCGCGTCAAGTGACATGGCCTATGTATTCCAAGCTGTTTTTCGAGCCACCTCCGGTGTGAATTTCTACGAGATTGTGGCTGAAATGAACTCCTTCTGGTTGCGGTACTTCACTTCCGTGACAATAACAGTGGGCATTTTCATTGGGGATGCATTACTCGTAAGTGTACTGCGTCGCATTGGTAGATTGCCAAGACAATACTGATCTGTTACGGTGGTGGCAGGTCTACCGATGCTACATGGTCCTGGCTAACTACAGATGGATCACAATCATCCCCGCGATGCTGTCTGTGTCCGCATTCGGTACGTCGTTTCAAACCCCGCAAGCACTTCGAGTGCAACCTGGCTGACCACCTTTACTCGAACCCCAGTCATCTTTATGGTAGACGAGTTTGCTATAGACCTCCACAAGGACCGAACCACCAACCCATTACCTACCGTTACGCAGATGCTAATAGTCTGCACCAACGTTCTTGTAACGGCGCTCATCTCGTTCCACCTCTACCGCGCACGGCGTACTCTATCCCAAATGCTTCCGTCCCACGACGCCCGACTTTACACCGGAGTGGTAGCCATTTTAGTTGAAGCTGCTGTTCCACTCACCCTTTTGGGACCAATCACAGCCGCACTCCAATTAGTGCCATTCCCGAAGAATCAGACTGCAGCCCAAGCACTCGTGGCCACATATAATATCATCGGTGGTCTATTCTATTCATTCTGTGTAAGTCTTCAATGGGATCGATTTCTGTCTCTCTGAGTTCTCGTTTCTGATGCTAACTGAACTTTGTAGACCTTATCACCACATATGATCATCTTTCGAGTCACCACCGGTCGATCTTGGGTGAGATTCCCCTCAGCCAAGGCCAGCGGTACTTCACCGGCCTCCAATCCCATTCGCTTCGCCCACCATCGAACAGCCGAATCAGCATTCTTCTCGTCACAACACCAGTCGAGGAGTTCTCCTGGGATCATAGATCTTGAAGCGCCGAGAAATCTTAGCTTGGCAATTTCAAAGACTGATGAATCGAGGGAGAAGTCCCCGGCTTAGGCTGCGATTTCATATAATTTATTTGGTGGAAGTGGAACTGGGATATGACCTGTAATCCGATATCCGCTGGGACCAGTTGCGACAGTTTGTAATATATATGCGACTTTTTTCAGCGTACCCGGTCATCTGGCTCCCACAAGTCTTCTTCAAATGTTTAGATCAAACGACCGTAACGCAAGGCGCTGTTCGTTGCACGTCTTCTTCTCAAGCAACGACAACGATAACAATGATGACGCTGATCGTGACATTGGCAGCGATGGACTCGATTGACCACGTCCGTCTACAATAGTCCTCACGTGCATCCGAACAAGTCGAAGACGATTTCTCTCCTGTCGCAACCTAAGTTCTTTGATTACAATCCTTCAGCCTATGTGTTGCGAGTCTGGGTGACCAGGAGAAACTCAAACGTACCGTAGAGCGGGACCTAAGGCCTGACCGCCTGATCCAACTCGTCATCTTTTTCGTTGTTACTGACTGGCAACTAGCTGCTCCTAAATACTTGTGACATCTCCGTCCGTTAAAGCTTGCAAATGAGAGGTTGGCTTCAATGGATAGAAGAAAAAANTCCATGAGCATAATTTTCGCGATCGTCGGATCTGACAGTCTTCCAACAGCTTCTTGACCGCGAAGCAGGGTTCGACACAGAAAGCCGTGACATACAGTTAGCAAATCAATCTTGCGGCAGGCAGGAGGTACCTTATTAAATTATGCTTTGTCGAGGACAACGAATACTTCAACCAAGCATAATTTAACAAGGTACGCGTTCAATCAGCACCTACTATTACCCAGCTCATGAGCTCCATCACCCGATAGGGGCTACAACCTCACAGTCGCTGGAAAGCTGCGATACTCCCGTCTACTTGGCTCTATTACTAGCAATCTTCAGCCCTCCTTCTCAAGCGTTCCCGACTTACCATGCTACGAGCCCTTGTCAATCCAGGGTCAAAGAGCGCAAGACTTGGTCCGGACCGACTGGCCAAATCAGAGGCCGTTCCGGGTGATCGTACTTTCTTGGCGCCGTTGCGGCCTGCCTGCCTTCCGCTCAACTACATTTCAGCTTAAGTAAATCTTTCCTCAACACGTTTACTTCATGTTAACATTCAAGTTAGACCAAGTTGAGGCATGTTAACTTAAGATAGGATCAAGCTACATACAAGTTGGCATAAGTAAACTTGTGCTGTATATTCTCTTTCCGCCAAATGCGTGCGTTGAGTTCAAATATTGATCGTCGGATCTGGAGAGGAACACATACAGAGGACAACGGTTGGTCCTGGCCCCCACTAGGTACGAGCAGGCTTACGTCTCGTCGATTCCAGGTGTTATGGAATCCTGGGTCTTATCTTTGAAGGGTATGGTGGGACACTCAGGGGAGTTGTCAGGTCCACTATCCATGGAGATTGTTCCTGGCTCGCGACCGTTGCCTGCCCTTCCCCTTCCCCGTGAGCTCCGTCACTTTCTCACCATTCAACCTGGAACTCCTCGCCCCGTTCCACCCCGAGGCTTGGTCCCATCACTGAAGTCTGAACGAACCCTGCATTTTCGCCTGTTCTCATCATTTTACCTGGCCTACATCAACCAGCTCCAGCACGATATTTACGCTTGTTGAATGTCACTTCTTTCCTGAATGCTCATCTGTCTGTGACCTTCGTCCTGCAACAAGACGCTTGTGCCGGCAAGGCTGTGGGAACTGGTATGTGCGGTTATTTGTCCTGATCACTGTTCTTTGCCCTTAAATCGAGGTCCAGACATTCAAGTTAGACCCACGTTAGTGTCAAATAAATCAAGTTTATCCAAGTTGAGAACAAGTCAACTTGTAGTTAACACACACTGTTAGCATAAGTTAACATTTCTGTGTCAGCGTGGTTGTTGATCTATAAGTCTTACTCTCGTAATCATTTATATTCAAAGGAGGCGTTCTGTGGCTGCATTTAGAGCTATATAAGGCAGTGAACCAATTTTTTGGGCGTATTTGATTGTCTGACCCCCTTATAAATGACTTATCATTCCAGCAGTGAGTCACTGAGAAGGCTGCAAAGGGAAGATTAACCAGAAAGCAGCAGCCTCGTATGCTTCAATGCGACGTTCTATGCTCGAGATAGCCGCCTCTATGAGTGATCACACTGTATATCTGAATAAAATTTGTGTAATCTAACGTTTGAGTAACAGCACCCCAGAAGGACTAGCCAGATCAACGGAGGCAAGGATCCTCTTTGCCTCCTCAACGTAATAAGGGTTGACAAACACAAATCTTGCCATAGCTACAAACTCTCCACGAGGCGGCATTACCAATATATTTCACCAACACCGGAGACACATTCACTTGGCCGGTTGCGTGGAAAACGACCAATTGTAACCACGTTAGAGACCCTAACTTGCAGGCGGAAAGTTAGAGAAAGTTACTAACTCAAGTAACTTTAATTACAGTTGACCACGACCATCGATGTGGACGCCGACACCCACTCACCCGCCGGCGATGACCACCTCAGGTCCTTCGTCGTTTTAGTTTGCTTTCGTGGGCGTGTGTGTTACTGGCCCTCAAATCAATCGACGTCCTGCTTTATGCCTTGACTCGCGGTCGCTGTAGTGCTTGGCCACATATCCTCGACCTGCCTGCTCACCGCCGTCACCATCGGCCGACGACGTCCTCCATATCGCCATACTGTCGCCCTGTCTTGCAACTCAAGCGGACCGCACCGTCTCCAACACCGACGGAATTTATCGTAACCCGGCCAACGTCAGGAACACGATGGGTGAACGACCATGTGAACATCGCCTTCCGATGAACAAAAGCGCTCTTGGGTAGCACGTCAGGGGATGTCGTAGCGGAGAACGGTATGTCGTATCCTCTCGTTCCTTGCTTTCGTCGCTTGCCGCCGACCCTGCTCCTTTGATCATTTCTATACCGTTTCTCTCTCCTTTGCTGTAGACCCAAATCTTTGAAACCCCTCCCTCTTTTCGCTCTCTCCTATCCTCCCATTTTTTCTTTACTTCCCTTTCTATCTTCATGACTCCCGACTAAAACCGACCCCGCTGTTCTCTCCACTCACAGTCCAGGCAAACCAACATCTTGTTCGGTGATCGCGGCGTCCTACAAGGCACCTCCCAACGCTTCACTATCCTACCGACTCCAACGAGTGCGCCGATGGCGTCCGCAGATAAGGCCGCTACGATTACCGTCGCGACTGGGCTGAACCTGATAGCCTCTATTGACCTGGAGTGCGGGTAACAGAT
The DNA here is from genome assembly GCA_027579435.1 of Candolleomyces eurysporus. NCBI lineage: Eukaryota > Fungi > Basidiomycota > Agaricomycetes > Agaricales > Psathyrellaceae > Candolleomyces > Candolleomyces eurysporus. The sequence continues at coordinate 11,784 of JANBPK010000901.1, read as the reverse complement.
TCGCGGTTGTGATGGGTTTGTTCAGTTGGTGCGGGACGGCTGTCGGTGTGGTGTGGATCAACGTTCACTCGGGAGGAAGTGGATGGGTTATGACGGGCGCATGGATGGAGACCGGTTGCGTGGTGCGTGGCTCGTCATGTCGGGCGTTGGCCTTGTAGGATTGGGTGAGGGCCCAGGGGGTATGCTCGGGTCTGGGTACGGAAGCATTTGGGATAGAGTGCGCCGTGCGCGATAGAGGTGGAGCGAGATGAGCGCCGTAACAAGAACGTTGGTGCAGACTATTAGCACCTGCGTAACGGTAGGTAAAGGGTTGGTGGTTCAGTCACGACCCGCCCTTCATCAGTCGATGGAACGAAATTTTTGATTGAGGGTGATCTCTACAAATACAGTTGAAACACCATAATCTTTCAGTCTAAGTTGGGAAGATGAGATAGATCAGCGTCCGAAAGGTGAGAGAGTGTGTGCTAGCTAGATAGAGAGCTACCGAGTAGAGCAAGTGAAAAATGTTCGAGCGAGTGAGCGAATGATATAATGGCAGCCGGGGTACGAAAGATAATGATACGATGAGGACGAATCCGAAGGCAAATTTCCGACGAAAAGGAGCGGCAGCGTGACAAATGAACCCGAAGAGAAACCCGAGAAGTACGAAAGACGATAGTAGCGCAAGAATGAGGATCTAACGATGCTGTGGAGGATAATTTATGTTGAGGTGCTGCATTCCGGCCCCTTTAGACAACCGACTATAAGTTTGCTGGTCCATAAGTTCGGGTGGACACCCAAAGCGCGGACGAAAACTCACGTTTAGTGGCAGGAGTTCAGAATCTGGCAGCTTTGAGGATCAGCCTCTGCAACAGGAGCTGGTGCTGGGATAGGCGACGCAGCAACAAACGACGATCCTGTCAATTGTACGTTGAAGTCAGTTCATTGAACAACTTCCACGTTCAAACGGTAATTAGAGGATGGGCATACCAGCAAAGACAGCGAGGGCGGCGGTGAAGATGACGCGAGTGAACTGCATGGTGCTTTTGATAGGCTCAAGGTAGTGTAGTGAAGGGGTAGATGATAGACTCGGCTTCAAAAGACTGAGATGGTCGCTGTGTGTCGAGAAACTGATTGTGAATACTGGCTCCTCCCTACGACCCAGCATATATACTGTTCGCCCGAGCCTGCCAAGTATCATTACGTTCCCCATTAAGGTATGGTAATGACAACTGTTCCTGAAGTAAACTTTCCCGTTCTGCCGCTGGTGGCAACATTCCATATTAATTAAATTGAATCAATCAGTCGATCCGCCTCGAACAAGGCAACGCCCAACTTAGGATGTTCGTATGTTCGTTCGTCTCTCCGCTGAGCATTGGTGCTTGGCCGACTCAAGCAAACCTACGTCCTGTCACTATTCGCGACCGTGTATGTCAGGATCAAATATATTGAATGGAATCGAAAACACAGCCGGAACGAGATGAGAGCATGTCTAAGGGATGGATACTTATGGAAGTGGGCTTGTTACATCCTCCAAATCTCTGCGTCATCCGCGACGTAGCCATCGTTAAGCCAGGTGCTGTACCTAGAGTTTACTATTTCTGACATTGATCTCAGGTACATGCCCAGAGCGGTGACAAGTAAATCTATCACGCCAAAGGTTTCAATGTTGTGACGAGTTGCGTCCAGACATGTTCGAATGAGAACATGCCGTCTTGTGAACGATAAGCGAGGTGAGTTGACCCTGTGCGGATGGAAGTTGACTTAAGAGCTGCACGACTCTAATACATCTCTAGTGTAACTCTCTCCACTTTTATGTCTGCGAGAGAAGGTCAATTACCGACCCGTATCTGATCGGGTTTCTCATGAAACTTCAATTTATCTAATGCCAAAGAATGGTYAGCGCCTTTGGTCAAAGACAAAGGCATCAGTGCAAGTAGCAGAATTAAACGAGATTCGAAGTGACGCCAGGCACCAAGAAAGTTGTCAGTTCCCATCCAGGTTAGGTCTTCGAGACTCGGGAGCGGCCATGATCAGGCAAGAGCAGGGYATTGGTGCCATGAGAAGACGTTTCAAGGTTCTAGAGGTGACTACGAGGTCGGATTCAKGGTGGGATCACTGGGGATACGWGGAGTCYATGAAAAGCCCGAAYGAGGGATGACATTGTTCTCAATGGGAAATCCGTCCTCGTATTCGGTACACTTGCCTCGGATCCGGACCCACTCYGAGTCCGATGCTTGATACGTAGACATTGAACACTGTTTGATTTTATGCTCAGCCTCCAGAGAAGATTCTTCCAAGGCTCTTCACTCTGTGCTGATACTTTGGTTTTCTCKGGCACTTGCTCGTCCACGCTCTTCTTTGCATCTCGTCGTGCGGCGAGGGAGTCAACATGATTCGACACGGTACGCATTCAATCAGCAGTATTTATTCGTRAGTGCCAACTAACTACTCTCTACTAATACCCAGCTCGTAGGCTTTAGCAACTGATACAGAGGGGGCTACCGGCTGGAGAGCTGCGCTATTCCCGTCTACTCGATTCTATCGCCGCTAATTTCCAGCTRTACTTGACGAGCGTTCCCTACTTCGCTTCCTCCTGACCCACCAACCTACCACTAGTAACGCCTGTAAATCCAGAGTCAAGGAGGCGGAGGAAAGCGAGCCTGCGTAAGCGGTCCGGATCGGCTATCTCGGGGCCGTTCCGGGTGATCGTACTCGCCTGCCACCTGCGCTCAACCATGGACGCCGACACCCACTCAGGCCCCGTCCTTCCATCATATGTGCGTACAGTCCAGGAGCTTCTTCTRCCTCGCTAAACGTACAAGTAGATCAACGCCCGGTGCTTGGCTCAGCTGAACTGGAGAGTCAGGACATTGTAGATGGCTCTAACCTGCGCAATCGCTACCCCTAGAGCCCCATCGTAGTGTCACCGGTGAGTCTTCAACCCTTTCCTCCACGGCGCAGTGGTTGGCTGATAAGGTTACCATAATCTTCGTCAGTCGATACTMTGCTTTTTGGCTTGACTCGTGGTCGTCCGTTGAATAGTCCTTGCCCGACCACCGATGCTCSCGACCTCGACCTACCCACCACGTCGTCACACTGCGCCCGCGCGACATCCACACCGACATTGTCGCGCCYTGTCTTGCGACTATTGCGGACCCCATTGTCTCCACCACTCAACCACCAGCATCACTAACCGCACGAATCGCCTACTTCTTCGTCGTAACCCAAGCCAACATCAGACACGCAATAGGTGAACAGCCATGTGAACGTCGCCGTCGGTAGCACATGAGGGTACATGCAGGGCCGATGAGTATAAACGTGGATCCCCGTAGCGAAGAATGGTATGTGAGATCCTCTCGTTTCTTGCTTTCGTCCCTTGCCTTCGACCAGTCCTGTTCCTTTGTACTCTGCTTTTAACTCGTCCAGCCTTCACTCCCTGATCGTTTCCTTCGACCCTTTCTCTCCTTTGCTGTATACCAAAATCTTCGTCCTTCTTTCTGTTGCCCCTTACATTCTTTCGTTTCTTCCCTATTATTCCTTTCTTTCCCTCTCATGGTCATAACYCCCGACTGACCGACGCCCTTCCCTCACAGTCCCGGCCAACTCGGGCAGCCCAMATGTCTCCCCCGAAAATGTACTATCCAGGGACGCTATGTCCTCGTAGTNNCGTATGACATCCTACAAGACACCTCCCAACGCCTTACGATCCTACCCTCTCCAGGACTCCGGCGAGTCCTGCACCGATGGCGCCCGTGGATAAGCTTGTTACGGCCACCGTTATGAGTGGGCTGAGCCCGACACCTTGGGTTACCCTGAAGTGCTGGTAAAAGGTTCGCGGCTGCAGCGGGTTCGATTTGTTAGTCGGGGGTGGCTGTTGCTGTCGAGGAACATGGTCCGGATGAATATTCACTCAGGAGGAGGCGGATGGTGAATACTAGCAATAGCGTGTGGCTCGTCCTGTCGGGTGGTGGACCTGTGGATTGGGTGAGGGCCGGAGAGGATATGCCCAAGTCTACATCTCCCATTCCTCCTTCACCAGCGGCCGAYTTGCACCCTCGCGCTCCCACTCCCTGCACGCCTACTCCWTTTCCGCTGTCGTACTTCTTTACTCTAGGCCGACTCGTCAATTGCTTTCTATCGCATCCTTCCATCCTCTATGTCCCCATCTTTCATTTTTTTTGGTGATAACAACCGGTGGTCTCGAGSAAGAAGATCCTACCTTCTTCAATTGACTCCTTAACTTATTCCTCGTTGTTCTCTTTTGTGAATAGTGTCCCCGTTCAGAGTTCTTTTGTCGAGTCCCTATGACCTAGTTTTGTGAATCGATTTGTTCTTCCTTCCCTTCACTACATCCATGCCCCCGCACGCTTCTCAGCGCAGGAAGAGAGGGCGGCGCGCTCAGGCAGGTGCTAGTCTGATTTCAGGTGACACGGTGTGTCGTCGGCGGCTAGGTTCTGCGGCGACCTCAAGGACAATCTGCTTGACTCCTTCACAGCACATCACGTGAACCTGCTCTTCCCGGACCGATCTCGAGCGATACATTGCGGTTGCCCTCTTTGACTACTACTTCCACCAGCCTCATTCACGATCTCCCTCGACCTTACTTCGTATTCGTGAATAATTGGACATGGATCCCCCAGCAGAGCAGCGTAGCAAACCTCGAAAACGTGATCGAATCAAAAGGTTCTTCAAGGATCCGCTCGGCTCCCGCACACCCTCGTCCTCTCTTTCTCGCACCACCGCGCATTCCACCGTTGCTGGAGGTCCAGGCACTAGCTCTCAAGCTGTCCAGGACGTCGCCATTTCCAGTCCGCTGGCCGAGAACACCACTCGCAGCGAAATCCAAAGCAATCGGGACAACGTCGATACAACTATCGGTGGCCATCTTCGTCAAGATCTTCCCAGTCAGGCGATCCAATCTACTTCGTCAGAACCTATACCCTCCCTTCCAGCACAGAACGACGAGAATGCGCTCATGCCCTCCACTTCAGCCTTTGATCATAACGGCGGGTCGCAGGTCTTGACCGCGTTCCTTCCCAGCGGGCGCTTGGCGGAGTCTCAAGGAGAGGGAGAGGCGCAGGGAACCACCACTCACGTCGAGAATCCGATCCAGGACCACAGTGTGGCGGTCGTAGAGGGCGATCCTTCGGACCCGTTGCCTCCAGCTCAATCAAGCATCCCTGCCGCTGCGACATCTCACGCGGCAAACAAGCCTCAAGAGAGTACTGCTCACGTCGAACACCAACCAGCGGGACTTGCAAGCAAGATCTACGAAGGCGTCAACGCTACACTGCGGAAGGTTGTCTTTGTGTCAGACGCTTTCCCCCCNATTGAAGAGCGTCGCTGCAGGACTGCTGGTCATTTGCGAGACGATCGATGTAAGTCCTTCCTCTAACGAGTTATTTCCCCCATTAATCTATGAGTAGGCATATGGGGAGAATAAGCAGGAATTCGACGAACTTCTCAAGAGGGTGGAGGTGTTGTCGAGAATCATGGACTCTTGTCCGCCCGATGTTTCGCAAGAGGTGAAGGACCGTTTTGATGGATTGTTACGGTGAGAGCAGTTCCTTCATCCCGAGCGTCAACTTACTCAGACCATGCTGGATCCTGCAGGACTCTGGAGGAGAAACAGAAGATGCTTCAAGAAAAGGTGAATCCAGCTAGATCGAGGGTTGAACGAGTGATGCTCGCCCCGCAAGACAAGCAAGAGGTGTTGAAGCTTACGCAGGAGATTAGGTTTGCGATCGAGATAGCAATGGTGAGCCTTCGTTGGTCGTACTTGTGACGATGACTCACAACTATCTAGTTCGACGTCATTGTTGAGAATAGAGCTCAGACCCTCCAGATTGTGAGTGGGGTTACCTGGTTGAAGGAACGAATCGACGGTGCGTCTGGTTTCGTAGTATAAGTTCCGGCGTCTCATGGGTCCCGATAGTAATTGAAGACCACACCGGGATTATGCGCACTATCGAACGCACCGTGCAGTCGCTGAAGAGATCCAGTACGTTGATCTGATTCCCTCATTTATCACGCAGCTCAGCCATGAAATCAGATACGCTCCTGAAACTTGGGAGAGTGGAAGGCGCAGAGCATAGCAATGCAAAACGAGGTCCCGGGTGCATCCCCGGATCTCGGGTATCGCTACTGGCCATGTTGCTCGTCTGGGCGACGGATCCGAGTTCTCCTCACCTGTTCTGGCTTAGTGGCCTTGCTGGGACAGGAAAGACCACCGTCTCGAAGACTCTTTGCTCCCAGCTCAACGACCGGGGACTTCTGGGCGCGAGCTTCTTTTGTACGCTCAAAGAATCGGATAAGAGAGACGTGTATCTCATCATCCCCACCCTCGCGAAGATTTTGGCGGAGGAACGACCCAAATTTGGCGACGCACTTGAAGCGATTCTCGAGTCTGACAGGGGCTGTAGAAATCCAGCAGAGATGGAGTTGAAAGACCAGTACTCGAAACTCATCCTCCAGCCTGCCGAGAAGACCTTTGCTGCCAATGAGCTCCTCGTGCTTGGTGTTGATGCTCTTGATGAGTGCGAGGATCAAGATGCTGTTAAGCTCTTCCTCGCTGCAATTGTGTCGCAGAGGCCAACAATCCCACTCAAGTTCTTCCTCACTAGCCGCCCCGAAATCTCTCTTCGGGAGTCCTTTGAAGCATCTACCCACCATGGGTGGCTCCGGCTCCATGACATTGAAGCTGACATTGTCAGAGCTGATATACTGCTCTACCTGAATGAACGGTTCAAACACATCCCAAGGGTGTATAAACACTATCAGGCAGACTGGCCACCTCCAGAGATTCAGACAATTCTCAATGTCTCAGGAACACTGTTTATCATAGCAGCCACTATGGTTGCATACATTGCAACTTACTCTGGGAATCACTTGAAACGGTTCCAGGAACTTGGCCGACCAGCTTCAAATGTTCAGCTTTCTGGGATTGGGGCCTTGTACAGCAGGATCTTGACTGAAGCATTCAAAGAGCTGGAACAAGAGGAGGCAGATATGATATGCTCCTGCCTGTCACTCCTTCTCACAGCCCAGAAGCCTATCTCAGTGAACACCTATGCCAAATTGCTCAGCACAGATGCATTAGCAATTAGGGAGGCCTTCAAATCCCTTCATTCTGTTGTTCAAATCCCTGATGAGGGTTGTGATGATGCTCCAATCTCAATCTTTCATGCATCATTTGTGGACTACTTAACAGCAGAAAAGTATCATGGCAACCAATGGGCTATTGACAGATGTACTGCACATTGTCACACAGCTGGGGCATGTTTCACACTCATGGACTCTGGACTATACTTTGGGATCTCAGGAGCCAAGACTTCATATAGGAGCAATGATGACCAACCTACCTCTCTTCAAGTTGAAGCTGCACTAGCTTATGCATGCACGGCTTGGGGAGAGCATGTTCTCCATGCTGGAATTACTCAGCTTCTGCAGCTGAAGATACAGGAGTTTGTAGAGACTGAGAAAGTTTTGTATTGGCTGGAAGCTCTGAGTGTGTTGAAAAATGTCAGCTATGCCCACAATACTCTGTGGCAAATATCCAAGGTGAGTATATGATGAATGAATCCACAGCATAGGGACTGACAAACTGTACAGAAACTAGTATCAACTGAGCTTGGGCCATTGCTGAACAATATTGGAGATTTTGTGCACAACTTTGCTGCACCCATTTCCCATAGTGCTCCTCATTTATATCTGTCAGCACTCCCATTCTATGCTGCAACAGAACAGCCAGTGCATGCTCTTCTGAATATTGCAGAGTCAGTTCCCATTATCCATCATAACTTGGCTCAGAAACAAGTAGTATCAATGATACCAACACAACAGGGAATATGGTCTGTTGCCTTCTCACCCAACAGCAAATACATTGTTTCTGGCCTTTGGAATGGAGTCATTCAACTGTGGAGTGCTCAGACAGGGCAAGCAGTATTAGAGCCAATGACAGGGAACAGCCATTCTGTCAAGAGTGTTGCATTCTCTCCTAATGGAAAATACATTGTCTCAGGGTCACTAGACAGCACTGTCAGAGTGTGGGATGCTCAGACAGGAAAGCCAGCTTTGCAGCCAATGACAGGACATGGCAGCATTATTAGGTCTGTTGCCTTCTCTCCTGATGGCAAATACATTGCATCAGGCTCAGATGACAAGACCATTAGGCTGTGGGATGCTCAGACAGGCCAGCCAGTTTTGGAGCCAATTCTAGGGCACAGTGACCATGTCTCATCTGTTGCATTCTCTCCTGATAGCAAGTACATTGTCTCAGGTTCTGATGACAAGACCATCAGACTTTGGGATGCTCAAACAGGACAGCCAGTCTTGGAGCCAATGACATGTCATAGCAACTATGTTTGGTCTGTTGCATTTTCTCCTGAAGGCAAGTATATTGTCTCAGGCTCAGCAGACAACACAATTAGGCTGTGGGATGCTCAGACAGGACAGCCAGCATTGGAGCCAATGATAGGTCATAGTGACTGTATNCATGTCTATTGCATTTTCTCCTGAAGGCAAGTATATTGTCTCAGGNCTCATCAGACAATACTATCAGGGTGTGGGATGCTCAGACAGGACAACAAGCATTGGAGCCAATAACAGGGCATGGCGAATATGTGACATCTGTTGCATTCTCTTCCGATGGCAGATACATTGCCTCAGGCTCAGCAGATGAGACTATCAGGATATGGGATGCTGACACAGGGCAGCCAGCCTTAGAGCCAATGACAGGGCATGAAGATCATGTTAAATCTGCAGCATTTTCTCCTGATGGCAAGTACATTGTCTCAGGCTCAGCAGATAAGACTATCAGGCTGTGGGATGCTCAAACAGGACAGCCAGTCTTCAAGCCAATGACAGGTCATAGTGACTATGTTACATCTGTTGCCTTTTCTTCTGATGGGAATCATATTGCCTCAGGCTCAGATGACAACACAATCAGGTTGTGGGATGCTCAAACAGGAGAGGCAGCCTTGGAGCCAATGGTGGGGCATAGCCACTATGTTGTATCTGTTGCATTCTCTCCTGATGGAAAATATGTTGTCTCAGGCTCAGCAGATAAGACTATCAGACTGTGGCATGCACAGACAGGACAGCCAGTCTTGGAGCCAATTACAGGCCATAGTGACTATGTCACATCTGTCATGTTTTCTCCTGATGGCAAGTACATTGTCTCAGCCTCAGACGACAATACTATTAGACTGTGGGATGGTCAGACAGGAAAACCAGCCCTAGAGCCAATGACAGGGCATAGCGAGTATGTTAAATCTGTTGCATTCTCACCTGATGGTAAGTACATTGTATCTGGCTCAGAAGACAATACCATCAGGCTGTGGGATGCTCAAACGGGACAGCCAGCCTTGGAGCCAATCATGGGGCATACTGACTATGTTACATGCATTGCATTCTCTCCTGATGGCAAGTACATTGTCTCAGGCTCAGATGACAAGACCATTAGGCTGTGGGATGCTCACACAGGACAGCCAGCATCAGAGGCAATGACAGGTCATAGTGACTGTGTCTTGTCTGTTGCATTCTCTCCTGAAAGCAAGTATATTGTCTCAGGCTCAGCTGACAAGACCATCAGGCTGTGGGATGCTCAGAGAGAACAGCCAGCTCTGAAGCCAACAGCAGAGTGTAACAGCAAGCTTCTGTTTCTCCATAACTTTCAAGCTGGGACCCTGACATTTAATAACAATGGTTGGATTCAAAACTCCTCAGGAGACCTTTTGCTCTGGGTTCCACCCTATTGCCAGACTGGCCTTCACCACAATCATAATTGTCTCATCATTGGAAATCTTCAGACTACCAAGGTTGAACTCACCAATGCAGTTTATCATGGTCCTGACTGGCAGAAGTAAGTTGCAAAATCTCTGACTTGTTTTACTCTATTTAATTCTTTTAAGATGTAAGGAGGCTCCCCCCAGTGATCATCAAACCCACCAGCCCTGGCCCATCAACACAGTAAGTTTTGCCAATACCGATCATGATTTTGTTTTGTAACTTGCCATGCTTAGGTTTTCAATTGACTTTCTCTGTTAATACTCTTAGCTCCTTTAAAATCCATTCTACTTTTTGTGTGTCATGCTCTTTCTGTCCTTTATATATATTCTGCAACTGCAGATAACACACATATCAAAATATTCATCCCATTGAACAGAGGTTTCTATTTACCCATTGCTTGCTGTTGTTGAGTATAAGCACTATTGAAGCATATGGGAGTTCATTTTGCAAACAAATTAATTGAATTGGCCTTCAAAAAGGTTAACATTCATCATTTTGTCAGCATCTCAGGTATATTCCTAGCACTATTGCTTTCTCTGACCTACTTCTGGTGCTTTCTCTATCATAGTTTGGTGTATTTACTAACAGACTAATTCTCTTCATTGTAGTTTTGTGAATGCCTCATAGGCACTCAAAGTTCTAACCATAACTCATCCAAGCCCCCACAAATTCTACATTGTGCCTGGTGCAATGTCAAAGCAAGACTGTTTATTTGCCAACCTCATGCTGTTCATCTTTGACTTGCACAAAGATTCACTGGGCTCAATACCTGCAACTAATGAACAAGCATTGCACTTTGTGAGTAATCACCCATCATTTTGTTTTCACATTTCTCGATTTGGCTGACTTGTTGCACAAACAGTACAAATGTGACCTGGCAATGGTGTGGTAGAGGATCCTGGCTGAGTAGGGTGGATATGCTAGACTGGATCCAATAAAGAACTGGGCACTGTAGAGAGCTTAGAGTGGTCATAGTGGGCAATGAGCCAATGGCCTGAGGCCAGTCAGCTCACATATTATGACAAGGTCAACTGCTATGTAACAAGGGTGGGATACTGGGAGGGTAGCAAAAATTTTAAGTCTTGTTACAATGGAGAGGAAAAAAGAGAGAGTGAGACCATATCCATGCATGTGTGCATGTGCAATCAATGTGTTTGCTGCAGGGGCAGAAGGATTACACCTCTGTTTCTCCTTGATTGCCCATACTCCATTGAACTTGTGTAAACACTTGTTTGAACTATGATAGATTGTGAGTGTGATCCATATGTTTGGATGCCAGTGCACCAGAATAGAGCATTGGATCTTTGCCCACACTATATGAGGCGCTCCTCACCTAGCTATCTGAGCCTATGCAGACTAGAGTGGTCTCCTCAACTACATCAATGGGCCCCTATGTCAACTATGCAAATATGGTGACTTGTGCTACCTGTCTTTTTTTCAAGAGCAAGTCCAGCTACAGGACACTGATGCCTGGCAGTACTTCAGGAATATCAATGGGCCTTTCATTCTTGTAAGTGATCCTTTTCAAATTGAGCATTCTATCTGGCTTGTATTTTGGAGTCATAACACTGGACAGTGGCTCCTCCTGTAGGACAATGATTTAGTGCTTCCAGTCTAGCCCACTTACAAAGAATCATAGTCTATGTGTGTTTGCCTTTGATTTTTGCTCCCTTGATCTGTGTTGCCCTGCACATGGCTGTCCTTTATAAGAGACTATTTGGTTATGGAATCACAGGGTTGGATACTGTCTAATTAGGCTGGATGTGCACCACTTTAGCATCCACCTAGATTCAGGGACTGGAATTGCTACAATCTGCCTGGATGTTGGTTTGGAACGGCAATTGCAGGTGTGCCATTGGCCATAGTGACCATCATATTCTGGATGAAACCAGAAACACACAATTCAGGGAGAAAANTCTGCTAGCTAAACAGTGTATTTCTGAATATGTAGATACTGTAATGCTAACAGCTTAATAGAGATGGAGGTAGCATATGATCTCACAACACATTTGC
>JANBPK010000900.1:0-37941 GCA_027579435.1 Candolleomyces eurysporus | reverse complement strand
ATGTAGAAAGTCGCCGCCGGTACAGATAATACCTGACGTGGCACAGCTACCACAAGGAGGGCGTACCTAGGAGAAAGTAAGGAAAAAATTCAGTAAGGTAGCTGAATAGGAAAGGTAGGCACTCACCCAGTCTGGAGGGGCATAGCCTTCGATTAGAGGGGCCTGCAACTCAGCTAACAAGTAGCCCTGCTTGAACAGAGGGCCCTTGTCGTAGACAGGCAAGCGCTGAGGCAGCTTCACCTTCGGATGGGAATCGCTCTTTTGCTTTCGCTTAACGTCGGACCGCGGTTTCAGACCGAAAGGAGGGAGCAGGTGGGACGGCGTGAGAACGGATTTGGGGCAAGCTGACACCGAGAAACTCTGCTGCTCGTCCGGGAGGAGGTACTCCCTAAACGAATTAGGGCAGGGGAGTTGGTTTCCTTCGTCGTCGACGCTCGTTTCTTGCCCTGGCAGGTGAGGGGGGAGTGGCTGGTTGTTTTGGTGAAGCCAGTACAAGGGCCGGGGGGNTCTTCTCTTTCTTGCTGGTCTTCTTCTTAGGAACTGGTTTTTGAGGGACTTCGGATTCGGATTCGGACTGCGGTGGGGGGTCGACGGCCTTCTCGAGCCGTCCGGTAACACCGTGAGGCGGCTTGGGAACCTTTTGGGCGACTTCTCGAGCCCAATTTTCGACAAGGAAAGTCGGAAGTTGGGGTGTCCACCCGGGTACCACACCGAAAGGATGTGAGTTCGATTCTGTACTCACAGGCGTGGGGAGACAGTACAGACCTTCCATGGCAGCGGGGTTCTGAGGCGGCCTCACAACTGGGACGGCGCGAGGCGGCACTGCGGAAGGGCGTGTCGGTTTACTAGGCCCAGCAATGGGCGGCGCTTGAGGCGGCGCAGACCTCTTGGGAGTGGGAGGAGGCTGTCAAGGTCCAGGTCAGCCACCTACCAGTGGAACTGGACAGGAAAACTTACAGGTGGGGATGCTGGCACGGCATCAGGAAGGACGAGCGTCAACGCAGCCTCCTGAAATCCAAAGAACGGGTGGTTGTAAGGAACGGCCGTTAGCCAGTCCCACTTCCACCTGTACTTCAGGTACGTCTCCGGGTGCAGCTCGTTGAGGAGATGCGAGAGGGCACGCCGGAAACTCATAAAGTCGTCATTGGCGGCGACACGACTGTCTCCGGTGATACGCCGTCTGCGTAGACACCCTCTCAAATTCGCGAATCTGTTTGTAAAGTTCGCGAATCGACATAGATAATTAAAGAGATCTTCTTGAAGGAAGGGAAATATAAGAGTTGGAGTTATCCCTGACTGTCAACTAAGCAGACGCCCTAGAGTACGAAAGAACGTTGAGTAAGACGGTTCTGCGACGACACTTTAAGTTCACGAAGGTCTCGCGAGCGTATCTGAAACGCAGTCATACTATTCGAAGTCTAACCAGCATGCCTGACCTGGCGAGGTACGATGCTGGAGGGAGTTGTGCAAATTACAAGGGAATTCGCCCTGACATTCGCTAAGTGGAAGGCTTCACGAAGCAGCCGGTGGCTTCGAGAATTGATGAGCGATCCGCTAAGTCAATAAGTGTTGACATGACCAGAATTGGAAGGAACGGAAGCAGTGATCAATATTGGAAGGCTAATCCGAAGTTCGTGAACCTGCTCGGAAAACCGGAAGGTACGACTAAAGCTTATGTGGTCATCTACCCGAAGCTCAGTCAGCCTGTCCATAGCCAAGAGAAAGAAAGAGTCAGCAGAGTAGTGAAGCAGTATGGCTTGGTGGAGCCAAGTACCCAAAAGTGGGATCAATTCGTCGGATTAGGTGCGCGAACGGAAGGGCGTGCTCTCCGGAAGCAATCCTCGGTGAATATCCATGCGGACTCGACAACAGCCGCGTCCAGAACAGGTTCGTGAAGCGCCTGGGCTGCGTTCTATGGTTCGAGACTCAACTCTCGGCCTTCGATACTCTCATGTGATTGTGTTTTTTTATCTCTCTCTGTTTCCGTCATCTGTTTGTTTCTTTGTCTGTTTGCCAAACAATAATCGCCTATATCTACGTCTCTGTTTTATCTATTTTAGCATTAGCGGGTAGCTAGCGTTTGTATTTCGCGTCGGGACCGTGTTCCCAGGAATCTACGAGAGCCATCTGTTATCGAGAAAAGAGTGTTTAAGTTCGCGAAGTCAATCAGAGTTGTGTCGCTTGCGTTTATCGAATCGTTCTTGCGTTAAAGTTGCTAGAGACCGTGTTCTCTGTTCGCGAAGTTATCCGTCGTATCTCGAACCCTACCGTGTGTTAGCGAAGTCACTTCGTGAAGCATTTCTATCGTTGCTGGTTGAGCCCTAGCTCCCCCTCGAACTTGCGATCGTACAAGAAGAGTTCTAGAAGCCTCTGTCGACTAGACTTAGAGCTTTTACCTATACCCCTTGCCCGCCTTTATCTTCACGAAGGTATTTGGTGTGTTGTGTGTTGTGGTTGTGTGTGTGTGTTTGAGTTCTATAGTTTTGTTGGTTAGAGAGCCCTAGTTCGCTACCTGCACATCACCGATACCATCGTTTGGGGAGTCGGTGCATGAGTTCACCCTGATCCGGAGAGACGATAAATCAGCGAAACGTCGATTTGAGTGCACTATTGTCAACTGACCGTCTCCGACGTGAATGAGTCACAGGTACCATATAACCGGATTGTTGCGACATAGTCGCCAAGAAAATGGAACTTTGGCGTCCGAATGTTGAGTGGAACAAACTTTGGCTTCGTCTTCGAGTCTACAAACTCGCCCTTCCTTGAATCTTGCTGATTGATCTCCGAGGTTTGAGAAGCCTGAGACCGAATCAATAGATGAATGACTCGTAGAATGAAGGGGCACTTACACTTGCTTCCGGTGCGGGCGGGACCACCGTCATCCCTTGATTAGATATACCTGATTGCTGTACCTGAGAAGGAGCAGTGTCGGGCATTGCAGGGAGGGTGGAGCTGTGTTGTGTTTCGTTGGCCTCCTTCACCCGCTCAGAGCTTCTCCCCGAGATCTGCAACTCCACCTTTGGATCTGATTTTGACCTTATTTTCCGCCGTGAGGCAGAGGACTAAAATTTGAAGTCAGGAAGGAAACGAGGAACAAGAGTCGTACAATCTCACCGAACCTGAACGTCCTGAACGTGACTTGTTCGCCTTTATTACACGAGTAGCTGTCTCTGTTTGCAGCGGCAAAGGGCCGGTAGGGCCTGCAGCCTCCAGGACAGGGGAAGATAAAGCAGACTCGGTTGACGGCCCAGATTCCCCTGTGGTCCCTTTGTCTTCTTTAGCGGTTTTCGTTTTTTTTGCTGCCTTTTTCTGTTCCCGTTTGACACGTTTTGCCACCTCGATAGCCAACTCCTTGGTTTGGACTTGGGAGCATACATTGTCGATGAATCGCCTGAAAGAGTTGCCAATTTCAACAGTGGCCTCGTCTAAAAGGTTTAGGGTTGCGTCTGTGTGGAATCGCAGCTTCGCCAGAGTGTGCCACTTGGCGCAGGATGACAGGATTAGGAGGATTTCCCGATTGTGCTCTTCATTTGGAACCAACCCATCGAAGACGGGAATGGCACACTTTTGAAGTAACGTTAGCACCGGAAAGGCTATAGTCGTACTTCATTATTCACCTGCAGAAGCTGTTCATAGTCTCGGGCAGCTTTCCTCTTGAAGTCAGAGACGTTCTCTGAAAAACGTCTCACAGACTTTCCAAACCTCGGAACAAGGCGGTATCTACATGTCACAGTTAGACCAATCAAGGAGTGGATTAAGGGGCTGACCGTCTGTCAAGTTCATGAACAAGGACTTCGTTTTTCGAGGATGCTTCAAGGACCTGGATCAGATGAATGAAAGTTCTTTTCCAAACTCCAATTTCGAATTCGTGCATGAGGTCGACCACCAGCGCCCGAAAAATATCAAACTTTGTTGATTTAAGTCTAACTGAGAAAGCGTTCTAGATTCAACCAGCATCAGTACAGTGCAGCATGAATGTGGAGGGGCAGTAGCAATCCTCACTCTAACGGGTTGGAGAGACTCAGATTTTAGCAATCGATTCACGTGTGTGCCAGATATCGAAGCGCCACCCTTGAACACTTTGCATCTAGCTTCCTCAACCTTCGACTGCCTGGAAACATCGTCCTTCCTGATGTGATTCTCCCGGAATGCACGATCTTCTTCAGTACCTAGCTGGTCAAGGTTTTCTGCGCTGATCAGACAGCGGGGGCAAGGACATGCTCCATTACTTCTGATCGTCGCAATTAAGACCCTGCGGTGGTGATTGAGCGATCTGCAAATCCGAAAGAGAGCAGGGAGCTTACTTTTCGGGGTAGTCGGCCGAATAGGTAAAAATTTGAATGTAGAACCGGCGTTCAATCCCGTCCTGGCACATGATGACAATTCCATGCCGGATGGCTTCCAATAGTTCGTCATCAAGCAGGATTTCCCACTGAGCGTGAAACATTTCGTTCTTGCAGTGCGACATGAAAGACTTGGGTGGAATCCTTCCACCAGTCTTGCGGGTGATGTAATCTTTGAAATCGGGAGAGAGCTAAGAAAGAAGTCTTTCAGAGTCGGATATCTCATGTGGATGAACAAGCCTTACCTTATCAAAAAAGGCAACATGATGGCACAAATTTGACGAGGGCTTGCAACGGCGATACTTAGATTCGTTACCGAAAAACATGTATAAGGGCCACAGCTTTTCGTCGCTGAAGGAGGTCAAGTGTGTTTTGTCGGACCAGAACATCAGACTAGCTACAACTCGGGGTCTGGTGCAGCCAGGAGGCGGTGGAGAGTCCTGCAGCTCTCGGTGAGCCTGCAAAAATGCATCCGAGTTATACAGTTCGGAATGAACCCGCATGGCTGGGGTGTCAGGGTCTGGCTGCCACAAGACTTCGAACGGGTCGTAATGGAAATGCTCCATATCGGAGCTGTTAAGGATTTTGTCCTGAAGGATCGAGACTATGCTTCGATGGTAGAGGGTTCCTACATTCCGTGTTTCCACAGCGCCACGAATGGGGACGGAGATATGGACTGGGGTAGTCTTCCAACCTTCGTCGTCAACCCAAGCTTCCTCATCATCAGCGTTCTCGACGTGATTGAGACTTTGGTTGTTCCCGAGAGCGTCAAATATTTGAGGCCAATTGGCCTTCGCAATGTCTTCTGCAAAGCCGGGAGTCTGCGCTAACTGAACAAGCTTCTGCAGTTTGACCATCGAGAGTTGTGGGCCACTGTCGATGTACCATTCGCCGAGCTTGAAGCTCGAAAGGTTGGGGAATGGTCCCAATGAGTGTAACGGGATCACGGCAGTGGCGTCGTGAGTAGACTCTTCTAGTGTATTGGAGTGATAAGTCGAGTCGTAAAGACTATCAAGGTCGATCCACCCTTCTGGGTCATGTGTGGGTAGCGAAGTGGAGTAATATCTTCGGCGAAGGTTGAAAACATTGGCTGGTCCTTCGATATGAGCTGGCTTGGGGAGGGCACTGCGGAAATCTTGCAGACGTTTGAAAGGGTTACCTAAATCTGAGACCGTCAAAAACGTGCACCGACGAAGGTGAAGGTAAGTCTTACAAGCAGGCAGAAGGAATGGGTCGTCATTGGTTCGAAGTGGTTCCGGTAACCGGTCATTTATCCGAAACCTTTGCACATTGCGGCGGGTCCTTCATATGGCAATCGGTAGATCATCGGGGGATGTTGGAGACGGAAGGTTCGGCTGTCCATTCAATTGGCCGCTGGCCTGGCCATTCGGATGGGCAGGGTCGTGTTCTGGGACCTCGGGCATTACTTCCTGCTCAGGTCTCTGTGAAGTTTGAGTATCCAATGCATCGGGAGAGGTGAAGCCAGCGGGGGGAGAAGGGCTTTGGCTTAGTATACTGGGCTCAGAAGGGCTGGAACCTTGATTCGGCTTCGGAATCTATGTTCGAGGTCAGCCATGTCATGCGAGCATTCAAGGGAGGAATATCATACCTTTCGTGGTCTAAACTGAGAGCCTCTGAGGCCGACCCAAACATGTTTGTCGTTGGACACTTTCTGTCTTTTGCACTCGTCCGTCCACATGTTCTGGGCCGCGGACAACGTAGACTGGAATTCTTGCTGGGCCCTAGTGCAATAAAACCTCTGGTGACTCGTCAAAGGCTGGGATGACGTGAATTCCCTTTGACAGAAACGGCACGTCAAAGACTCTGTGGTGGATGGTCGGAACATGGCTAGTAGCACTGATGTTTGATGGAGACGAGAGGATGATGCACGTTTCGCGGGTCATTCTTATATGTTCAACGCAAGTTGGCTGAAAAAAGCTCAAGTCAAGGCTGTTCAACAGGCTGTACTCGTCCTCGAAACAAGTTGAATAGTTCAAACGGGGTGTGCGGGAGGTTAATCAATTGCAAGAGAAAAGGGTCAAAGCGTTTTGATCCTTGCTCGCTCGTCGTTTGAACATCGATCAAATTACACAGCCACATCCGACGGTTGATGCTTGCCGTTACTACGATATTTCAAATACGCGTAGTAGGAGAACTATATGAAGGGCTGTTGTGGCAACACATTGTTCCTCAGGGGCTGGAAGTGAACAAATTTTGACTGATAAGTTTCAGCTAATGAGTTTCAACCGATAGGTTCAAAGTCAGGTCAAACGCAAATTTGTGCTTATATCGTTCTCGGCTTGTTCCTCGATCCATCGCTCAACATCCCATACTTCCGCCCAATATTACAACCATGCCCAAGGAATCCCCTCTCAACGGGAAGCTCCACCGCAATAACACTGTGACTGAACCGCGGGAAACAAGGCAGCGTCTTCTGAACCTCAACCACCCGATCCCTGAGGTGGCGAAGGCGAAGAAGCCTGTCCACCCAGACCAAATCGAGAATCTGACTCGTGAGTACTCTAAGCTGTCGGCTGCTGATGTATGACTGAAGTGACCATCAGCGTCAGGATCTGGGGAGAAAGGTAGGGCAGAGACTGCTGCAACGCAAAGGGAGCGAAGGCACTTGAATAGGGAAACGATCCACAAAGGCCTTGCACAAGAGGGGGCTGCAAACATTATAGAAAGGTCCCAAATCCGACCGGATAATGCGGAGGTCAAACAGGCGGAGGCGGAGGCGGCCACCTCACCGTTGAAGTCCAACTCCTCTCAACCAGTTGGTTCTCCATCATTGATGGATGAATACGAAAGGTTGAGCAGGAAAGTGACCAAGTTGAAGAACAAGGTTCAGAAGCTATCTCGGGAACTCGTACTTTGTCAAGTCAAACTGGAAGGTACAAAGGAGCAAAACGTCGTGTTGACGAATCAGCTCAGCGCTGCCAAAGAGAGAGTTCTATTTGAGTTCCAGAAGGGAGCGAAGTACGCTGAGGCTCTGACCCTGGAAAGGGGGCAAGTGGAGGCACTCCAAGAAGCTCTGGAAGCTGCAGGAGGCGAATTGACGACTGGGTTCGGCCAAAGAAGGGATATCATCATGCTGTAGTAGACAGGGATGTATGAGGGGCGAATACAATTTGCGTAAACACAGCTCGATGATGTACTCTTGTTTATTTCTCTATCCAATCACATTGACCAATCTGCTAAAAAAANGACTCGGGATTGTTGATGGGAACATACTATGAGACATCCAGACAGGTGAGTATGGTCTGTTTTGGATCTCTTCCATGACTGATCCCACTTTGCAAGAATCAACATTGGTATTAGTCCCAACGGCTGTATAGCGGTATTCACTCATCCAGAATGGAGAAACAACACTGACTTCAAAGCCGCAGCACAGCGAAGACGCTTCGGAAGGGATGGTCCCGCAGCACGATACCTGCCGTTACGATGCCTCCTCGCGTCATCCTTTCTCCCTTACCCAACCCATCCCCATTCGCCTCCTCTGCCCTGCTTGTACAGCTGCCGATTGGTGTGAGAATCAAATCTCTCTCGACAACAACACGAAGCTCATGTTTCCGCTTTTTCAGGGGGTGACGCCTATCTGTGTCCTCGTCCTGCGGACCGGTTCGTCAGAGGACTCTCAGGGGGCTATGAATGCGCGGCGCGGAAACAAGAAATACGGAATATATATAAATAGCTAGTTGACACTATCTCATACAATAGAACACATTATAACCAAATCAGCAAGCAGTATCCTGAAGAACGCGACCCGCGCATGTGGGATCTCTGCATCCAATGTCGAGCCGAAGTTGAACTCCGGACTAGCCATCTAACGGAGATCACGCAACAGTTCAATGATGTCCTCTCGTGGGTCATCCTCCGGCATAAGTTCGGAGAAATAATTCATGATATCCTCTACCTCCATGTCTGCCGTATCATGGCCTGAAGTATGGCGGACGATTTCCCTCAACTCGTCAATGGCTCGAGCGCGGGTAAACTGCTGTGTGCCCCCACCGGCACCTCCGACTTCCGTCGCTGTTGGTGGACCAGCCGGTTCATCAACTTCCGCTCCAGGGCCCTTGGGCTCCTCTCCCTCTGAGTCTTCCTCGGGTACAGCATCCGTTGTATCCGAATCCCGGGTTCTCTTCGAGCACCGGTGCGAGTATGGATACAAGTGGCGAGGCATTACATGTTGGCAACTGGCACATTCGATGAACAATTCCCAGAATTGAGAAGCTTTTAGACCGTCGAACTCCAGGGTGTGAAAGAGATCGGTGGTCTCAGTGGTAGCTTCAGCGAACTCTTCACAGCTTCCTATAGGTGTATATCAGCGGTCGGTTCAGAACGAAGGATAGAGGGACCGACTTTTAAGACGGTTGTGACCGCGGCTTATGTCTTTGGAACCTTTACCGGCCATCATACGGCGGAAACCACTGGCCACTTCCTCCTGCAGTGGCTGATCTTCCTCGTCCTTCAAGAAATCCCACATATGTGGATCCAAGGGTTTATCTGCACCGATTTTTAGGACCAAGTCAATGGTGATCTGGACTCAGTGATAAAGACACCTACCTCTTTTTTTATAGACCATGGTCGCCAACACCTTCTGAGTGTAGAACCTCTCGAGGACGACTAGCGCACAAAATATTAGCCGGCATTTCTCCTCACGACATCAGCTATTCCACTCACCAAAGTACCCACAGGAATCTTCCGATGCACATTCGGCAACATATTCCCCGATGTACGGACGGTGCCGTTGGGATTCCTTGTTCTCGTTTATGGCTTCCACCAGGGAGATCTTGGAAGGAGTGTAAACATCGTTATCCACGAACGCACAAAGACAGCTCGGTGGCATGCAGATGTACGCCAGCATATAGCTCTCCAGCTCATCGGGAGGAACCCTTCGTCCGCAGGGGTATGAAGGCCTATGGGAAGGTCAGAACTTGACGAGACCCTCAAATGAGAATGCTCACCAATTCCAGTAATACAAACTGTTGCGGGTGGAGCTCCAGTGGTAAATCGTGGGTCTCAGCGATCGGTCGGGCTGGGGCATTTCCTGCGCATTTAAAACGTGCTTGCGCAATTCAGGAAGTCGGCGAAGGTGAACAGAGAAACGCGGTCAGTACACAGGCATGGTGATTACGGCGACAGATAGAGAAGAGCCTTGCTTCTTGGAGCTCGAGATTGGACAAGAGAGAAGGGATTGGACAAGAGAGAAGGAATGGGTTCAAGTGCAGATGTATGAGGTGCATTTATAGCCATACACCTCTCGCCCACAAACAAGATTGCTGTTCCATGCACAACGGGTTGGAAGGTCTGCTAAAACCGCTACCTGGCAACTGTTTCGAACGATGGATCCGGAGGCTGAGAGTGTCAACTTAGTTTCCGAGTTCGGGCCACTTGTTCAATTGCCTGCAGGAGAGAACTCTGTAACATTTACTGTTCAACGATGGTGCGATGACCATGACCATGTCGCATCACTCTCGCTAAAGATCTTCAAACAACATTCGAGATATCAATCTGATTAGCGCCATTTAATTGTTCGCGTTGACAACATTGCCTTTGATATATTAGTTCCATATGAAAATTGGCATGCCTTGGAATTGATCGGGTTGAGCGGTTAAACTCAAGACCACCTACGACTCAAGTCCCTCGCCAGAGTCAATCGTATTCTTGTCCAGAGGAACGGGGGAGAAGGAAAATTCACGTAAATCAGGTATGCTTGCCCCGCTGCACATTTCCGAGTCTCTATTCCAGCATCTAATCCCTTTGTGTTCAGTCATAAGGGGGAGAAGGTCACAGCCATCACGAAGTTGGATTGAGAAAGCTTGAATGTGGCGTTTTGGGTGCTGAAACGTTCACACGTCAATTTACAAGTGCTATGCTTATGACAAGCACAGCCATATGCTCAATGGAGTGCATGGCTGCTTGATATTTAAACGCATTTTTGAAAGACAACCTAGTCAACAGCAACTCCTCAATTTCCCCAATCTCCACCCACACACACATACTTGTACTCCTTTTCTTTGTGCCAACAAGGCATGCCAACCCACAACCGAGAGAATGAGGTCCCTCCAAGCTCACTCGGGAAGAGATCCCGATCTGATGAGAGTGAGCGGCCCTTCATGCTTGGCCCTACGAAGAAATTGTGAGTTTTTGTGGAATTTTCCTGTGGAAGTGAAGCATAATTCCGTATTTAGCGCGAAGACGGACCCATTGGTGCACTACGGCCGACATTTCGGAAGAACAATCCGCATGTTCTGCAGCTTTGAGCCCTTGTTAAACAGTGGAGCAACCCTCGAGACCGCCATCAAGGCTGGAAGACTGACAATCGACGATCTCGGTGATGAGTAAGTCAAGTTCTTCTCTTTCTTGCATCATCAAGCTTACACGAACGGCACACAGAGAACGAAAGGAGTATGAAATATTCAATGAGCTTCTTCGACTGGTTCCAGAGCTCAGAGAACGCCTTTGGAGCAAGGATGCGAACTCCAATGAAACCTTGTACATTGCATCTATGGTGGGTACTTCTCAAGCAGAATCATATTGACTATTTATTTGTTTTCACATATCTAGCTTGCGAAAGGTGTGGCCGGAGCAAGGTCGGATGACAATAAGAGCCTGAAGGCAGCAATTATTGAGATAATTACGCCCAAGGGATCAGTCCTGACCCCTGCATTGTCCAGAAACATCAAGACAGATCGTGGTTATTTCCATATCACGACAGGGAAGTATCTCTGC
The DNA here is from genome assembly GCA_027579435.1 of Candolleomyces eurysporus. Taxonomy (NCBI): domain Eukaryota; kingdom Fungi; phylum Basidiomycota; class Agaricomycetes; order Agaricales; family Psathyrellaceae; genus Candolleomyces; species Candolleomyces eurysporus. The sequence continues at coordinate 26,863 of JANBPK010000900.1, read as the reverse complement.
CCAACTGAGTTGGATTGGAATGATGAGGCGTGAGTTGATTAAATCTCCTTTGGTAGTCACACTCTTAAGCCATACAGAACCAGGAGTGCTCTTCGATCCGGACAAATTGCCACAACAGGCGACCAATGGCCCATCTTCCTGTACGAGAGCCTCAAGTACAACCCCCAGGACCCATGGGAAGGCTTCATGAAGAGCAACATCATGGTGTTGGTAAGTACTAGATTCTTGGGGAGTCCTGATTCAGAACTCATATACAATGCATTTCCGATAGGCATACAAACATATATTCACAAGCCCAAGCTCGGTGGATGGTGAGCCCCAGGCGACTCGATCTGGAAACGCTGCAATTCATGGGATGAAGCGCATCACACCTGCATCCCTTGCCTATGTGGCAACCCTGGTTTGTTACACATTTCGAAGTCACCTCAACGGCGACTCATGATGGACATTTTAGGCACGGTTTTCCCTGACCTCATCGCCAACCTTTTCTTGAACAGACAGAGTTACTGACAACGAGAGGTTCTACAACTTGGTCCTTGAGGCACTGGAGGATCCGGAAGAGGCAACGGAGGTCGATGCCCTGCTAGAATGGTGGGATAGGCAAGTGAATTGCACAAATCTGCAACAACAGGCTACTGATCCCTTTTCGTACAGGAAAATATTTCCAAACATGGTCATGATAGCCTCTGGCTCAATTCCGAGCAACTCTGCTTTTGCCCAGATGAAGGAGCGACGTCGACGGCTGCTAGGGCCAGTCGGAAACAACGCAGCGACAGCTTGAATTTTTGAAGGGTCATCTTGATATTTTGGGTCCATCATATTGTTTATTGCAGATTGGCCAGTGCCAATGTTTGAATTGTAGACATATCTCTCACACACCATGCATGTACATAGTAGCACTTGCGGGCCAAGTAAATGCAAACTTTCCCTCAGCAGAAATGTGGTGCTGCCTGTTGATGATTACATCGAATGTCTTTGGACTAGTTGAAGACAGATTTGGTCAACAGTGGTTGCTGTTGATCTCGCTGACAGAGCCTAGCCTGCAAGCAAGCCTCCTCGTCGACTTAATTCCAATTGGTCTGTGGATTGGGAGCTGATCAAGTTCATGAACATGGAGCCAGGGATAAATAAGGATTCCAATGTATACGTATTGAAGATAGCTGAATATAGTTCTTGCCGAAATATTGCATGATTCGCTACAAGAAGAGTATACTATACATCAGTGTGCAAGAAACATAACACTACAAGTGTGGCAATTGTCAGTTTGCATTCGAATCGAAGAGCTCCAATGATGCTTTTTTCACCCGGTCGAGGAAGACTCGCATAAGCCGGGCCCCGTGCTGCCGGCTTTTCCAATCCTGGTACGAAAGTGGTTGAGTCTTGCTGTCACCAGCTTCGATTGCCTCCAACCGTTCTCTGTACCAGAGTTCCCGCCTATTGGTCCAGTGACCGTAGTTCTCACCACATTCTGATTTCTCGTAGTACCTAACTAATGGCCACCACGATTTTAGCGCAGTCTGTTTCCCGTCAGCTATAACACAGGTGATCAGCACTAAGTCTAGGTATGAATAAATTGGACGTACAGGAGATGCATTTGTAGAGACTGCAAATGATGTCAAGTTCGTCTCTAGATAAAATGTTGTCGGAAAATTCATCTCCATTCAGAAGAATAGTTGAGGTTGCGCCCCAGTTTGTGGCAGGGGAGGATACTTTGGACAATCCTAGGGTCCCAAGTGCGAGCCTCCAGACAATGCCTCCCCTCTTGAGCGCTGCGTGCATGTGTGGTTGGCCTAGAAGCATTGTGCAACGAATAATGTAGCTATCGTAGTCAGCTTTGGTGAAAACATGATCGAGTGGACGCGTAGGGATCTCTTGGCTCAGCCTCGGTTGGATAGGCGTTTGATAGATAGAAAACTGGGGGTAAAATACACGGAATGGGATACCCCTCTGACCAAGGAACAGCGCAATATCGTACTCAGTGTGGGTCGTCGGAAGGCGGCACACTGTTAAGACGTCGAGGGCGGAAATGAGGGCGATCCTCCAAGGGACTGTTGGGTTGGAGGGATGGAAAAATAAGTAGCTTTTATCAGCCTCATCTGCCCTGTCATCGCATTCTTGACGAGGAATTTTTTGAAAGTGCTGAAATCGAGAAGTCCGTCTCACTGGCCGAATGCAGTTGTCTTTCAAGTCCCACGTGCCGTTCAGTGGTTGCCGTTGATTGGCGATGTCGTCGAAGAACTTTATTGCCGCTGAGCAGTGACTAGTTAAGAGATATTCTGCGGGGAGGCTGCTTTTGTTTCCGACGGCTCGAGTGAACAGTTCCGTCGGTGAATGAGGGTTCAAATGTGACGGAGTCTGTATCCCTGGAATTGGCGGGACGAAACCATAGTAGCCTCCAAAAACTTCCTCGACGTCGGCCACGACGTCACTATAGCTGATTGCGGTCTGTTGAAGCGAATAATGCTGGAAACGGTCAGATGGTGGATCGAGGTCAGTGTAGGAAGGGGGGCTGGGTTCAGTGCTGGGTTCAGTATGCGTCGTGAGGGAGGCTTCGTTGGAAGGTGAAATGGGTGGAGGAATGTCAAAGTCGTCGTCATCATCATCCCACTCGCTATCTTCGTTGGGGGCACCAGGTTCGAGAAACTGATCGCAACAATCCCACTCATTGAAGAAGGAATTGTATAGCGACTGTTGCTTCCCATAAAACTTCAGCGTATCTGCCCTCATTTTGGCAGAAACAGGGAGGCGCTCGTAGACAGCCCCGTCTTGGCAAGGCCACCATTCGAATACAGGGGGGCGGACTTGATGGGGGGGNTCCCTCTCGCGGTTCAATCGCCTCTGTCGCTGGACGGAAGTTTCCTTCTTTAACATTGCCACATGTTGCTCCTCCCGCATTTTGAAAAAAGCAACCCATGGCTGCTTATCGAGAGGGATTACGGGGCTGGAAGCGGGCTGGGGTGTTCCCGAGGATAAAGGGGCGATGGGAGTAGGTTTCAGGTAGGAGAAATACTGAGCAGTGAGGTGACCAGGCGGTCGGAATTCATCATAGAGTGAAGATTTTTTTGCTAACGCTTCTTCGGTCTCACCCCAGTGGTACCACACGGGAATGCCAAACGACAAGAACCATGCGAGCGATGGCTGACCTTCTACAGGATTCAGAACGTCAGTGATTGTTCCGGCACGACGATTATGGATAGTGTACTGGGTGATTGGGGAGATAAGCAAGTCGTCCGTCCATGCTTCGGAGAGTCCGGCTGCACGCAGAGCAGTTTTGAAGTCAACTTCGGGAAGGTTGGAGAAGCGGCGAGGATCTTCCGTAGGGTGCACGGCACAAGCCAAAAGGTAGGACAGGGCGCCAAACCACACCTGGAACCAAGCACGCGAACGCCGGATACATCCCCTCAACCAGCATTCCTGGCTGTGCATGTTGCGGAAGCCGAGCGCGTTCGGGAGGAAGGGGAGAACGCAAGGGGTATGGTAGCAATTTTTGAGAGCGACTACAGCAGCATATACATCGTCCTCTAAATCCTCCCACAGATTCGTCACTGGCAATCGATAGCCATGGACTTCCGCGTTTTCATTGGTGTAGTGCTGAATGGGCGGATGGTGGGCAAGTACTCCAACCAAAGCGCATGAGCTCCGATTCAATGGGACTGCAGGGACAAAGGAGGTCCATCCGAAAGTTCTTGACCACGGACGGGGACTTGTGAAGTCATGATATTGCACAGTGGGGTGGTGACCAGCTCCAGGCTTGAAAGGGTTGTCAATGTTGATAGGATGTTCGTCCAGAATGTGGGGTGGATCCACGAGGCTGTTGGGAGAGTAGTACAGCACACCATTCACGATTTGAATGCGTCCGGTGGGGGGGGATGAGTTCGCCATGGGGGAAATTTTGAGTTTTGCACAGATCCAAGTGTCGAATATCGACGACTAAGACCAGAGCAGGGAGTTACAAGCTCACAGTCCTGTGAAGAGCCTATCGGAGTGAATATTTAAGGTCGAAAGTCGCGTCTAACCTGTGTTTCGAATGTCGAAGGCACGGGTGTTGACTATCGGACATAGGATGTGGAATGGTAGCACTTGTGACCGTTGATGACTGGTGACTCATACTGATGACCGTGACTGGTGGCTGTGACTGGCGTTAAGCAACACGCAACCTCCTCTCTCTATTACCTCTCATGTCTGGCACCACATGTCTGGCACCGAAAGCATCGTCTTCGATATTCGAAACGATCAACCAACTGGCTGCTGCAGCACTTCCGGTGCGGAAACCTCAAGGGAGGATGGAAGGGGTGCGCTGTGTTCGAGATTCGAAGCAGGGCACTCAAACCTCCATGAAGGATGTCAATGGTCGTATACCTTCATTGACTACCTCCCTGCCATCTTGACTGGTCCGGCTGTCGTCTTCAATATTCAAAGCGACCCAACCCAGACGCTCGTACAGTGCTGTCTTCTTGTCTTTGACATTCAAAACGAGCGGCATCTCCTTGCCTCCCTAATGCTTGAACTATGGTAAGTTGAACAACCTGGTGTCAAAGTCAAAACAGATACTGACTACATCATGAAGATATATAATAAAAATCCTCAAGTTATGGCCCTTCCTCTGGGCAGTCCTGCAAATACTCTAGGTATGGGATCTATTGCAGTGTCATGTCATAGTAAACTAACTCGAAAATGAAGTCAGGTACCCTTACTGCTAGGACGGAAATGCCACTCACCCGGTCCGGCGAGAGTACGACTCACACTCAGTCCCGGCCATCGCAAGTCGGATGGGAGGTTGCAACATGCTAGCTATGTCCCTCTTTGCGATCACAGACGCTATTCGTTATTCGTTGCACCGACTCTGCATGTTTCGGAGGACGCCCATCCATCTCGCCGGATTTGGATCAGAATGTTTGTCTTGTTTCAGTCTGCAGCGCTCTGGACAACCAGGGTGTTGCTATTTTCGGAAGCACCAATGGACAAGGTGGATGGAAGGCACCAGTTACGACGAAAGTTATTCTTGAACCCTTCGAAATCGACGACACTTCCTATTCCCTCGAGGTCACCTTGTCATGGCCTGCCAGCCTGCACCCGCCAATTGAAGAAAACTGACGTTGAGCTCATTGAACCTGGTCGATGCACCAATATTGGCCACATTACCTCACGCAATAATCCCTTCCCTTGCAACCGCCGTCGACTCTTGAATGATATCATTCTTTGTGCCAGGCCTTGAAGCGCGTATCGATTGACATCATCGACTGCTAACTCGCAGCGAAATGAAGATGATTACCAGTGAAGGCCTTGGCCCTATGTCATGTGGTTTATGACAGGACAAAACGTTGGCGAACGTACTCTCCACTCCGGGCCAATCTAGGGCTGTTAGAATGCAGGGGTTATATAGCCCGCATATCGGATATAGGACAGAACGGGCTTTGGAGCTTGTGGTCCCAATTGTCTACTCCAACTACTCTATTCTCTACCTCATCGACTACCTCATCGCTCCCACCGTTCCATGACTCGATCAAAGCAAGCGGGACGAAATCCGGCCAAAGTATTCTTTCCCCGTACCTCTGAAACAAACCACTATGGCGGGGTCGTCCTACAGCGAACACAACCTCAACTTGCACTGCAAGACTCAGCGCAATCGTCAACTGCCTCCCATTTGGGAGGCGTTCAATCACCCATTGCACCCTGCATCTAACCCTGGTCGAACGTTCTTGATCAAATTCAAACCAACGACCGCAAGTATGAGTGCCCTCGCTGACTTTGAGACAAAGTTGCAGGTGCCTAAAGGAAGGAAGCGGGATTTGGACCGACAAGGTATGCAGCAGATTTATCTACATCTGCCTGACAACGATTAATAAACATCCGGTTCTAGGTTTTCTCGAGCTCTGCTCGGGTGACTACTTGTTCGGCCGTAACGAGTTTGCGAGCCAAGATCCTATGGATGATGTTATACTGGCCTGGGCGGTTGGCAGGTAAAGCACTCGTTAGCCGTATATACCGTCCATGTAATAAACTGAGCATCCCACCCATCACTCTCAAGCGAGTTGCAAACATCCGAGAAACGTCGTAATTTGTCTCGTTCTACTGAGGATGCCCTGGGGCCGCCGGAATCGCGAACGTTGATGCGCCGTCTGCACGAACACCCTACAAAATTCGCGAACTTGTTCATGTTCTTCACGAATGGACTTATAAATAAGAAAGATCTTCATGAAGTTGGGAAACGATAGAGTTGGAGTTTTCCCTGACTGCCAACTAAGCAGACTCCCCAGACGAGATAATGAAGTCAAGTACGACGGTTCAACAATGGTACTTTAAGTTCGTGAAGACCTCGTGAACGTATCCGAAACAACTATAACGAGAATCGAAGCTATCTGATATGCCTGACCTGGTGAGGGACGATATCAGAGGGAGTTATGCGTACTACAAGGGAATTCGCCCTGACATCGCTAAGCAGAAGTCTTCATGAAGTAGCCGACAGCTTCGAGAACCTGATTGTCGATCCGCTAAGTCAACAAGCGCTGACCTTACTCTTTTGGGAGGTATCAACGTTAATTGATTCGGCTTCGGAAGGGTCGTCCGATGTTCATGAACCCGAACGGAAAACCGGAAAGCACGACTAAAGCATATAGGGTCAGCAACCCGAAGCTCAGTCAGCTTGTCCATAGCCAAGAGAAGGAAAGAGTCAGCAGAGTAGTGAAGCAGTGTGGCTTGGTGGAGCCAAGCACCCAAAAGTCGGATCAATTCGTCGGATTAGGTGTGCGAACGGAAGGGCGCGCTCTCCGGAAGCAATCCTCGGTGAATATCCATGCGGGCTCGATAACAGCCGCGTCCTGAACAGGTTCGCGAAGCGCCTGGGCTGCGTTCTATGGTTCGAGACTCAACTCTCGGCCTTCGATACCCTCATATGATCGTGTTTCTTATCTCTCTCTGTCTCTGTCATTTGTTTGTTTCTCTGTCTGTTTGCCAAACATTAATTACATATATATATGTCTCTGTTTTACTTGTATTATCATTAGCAGGTAGCTAGCGTTTGTATTTCGCGTCGGGACCGTGTTCCCAGGAATCTACGAGAGCCATCTGTTATCAAGAAAAGAGTGTTTAAGTTCGCGAAGTCAATCAGAGTCGTGTCGCTTGCGTTTATCGAATCGTTCTTGCGTTAAAGTTGCTCGAGACCGTGTTCTCTGTTCGCGAAGTTATCCGTCGTATCTCGAACCCTACCGTGTGTTAGCGAAGTCACTTCATGAAGCATTTCTATCGTTGCTGGTTGAGCCTTAGCTCCCCCTCGAACTTGCGATTGTACAAGAAGAGTTCTAGAAGCCTCTGTCGACTAGACTTAGAGCTTTTACCTATACCCCTTGCCCGCCTTTATCTTCACGAAGGTATTTGGTGTGTTGTGTTGTTGTGGTTGTGTGTGTGTGTTTGAGTTCTATAGTTTTGTTGGTTAGAGAGCCCTAGTTCGCTACCTGCACATCAACGTATCAGAAGGTCAGATGCGAGGAAGTCTGTCAACTGGAGACTGTTCACAACGATGGCGGCCGTTGCTACAGCATTGCAACTTCGTTTGAACGACAGAGGTCAGCGTTTGAGCCAGCAGCAAATGTCAAGTCGACTGCTAGAAGCGAAGAAGCTTCAAAAATTCTTAAAGACTTGTCGGCGGTGAGTGTGTGGTATTAATCTGAATGGGGGTTGTGTCCTGACCATACAAACAGGCTGTAATGCCAATGGCCATGCGCAATATGGAGATGGCCCCAGTTCATGTCCAAGAGATGATTAAACGGCAGTTCGAATATCTGGAACTTCCCCGGATTGGTTTTCACGGGAACTGGGCTTATCCTGTGCTTCAGTGCAATATTGCTGCAGTTCAGACAGGAGGTAAGGGCATTTCAATTCATAACTGTTGGACACTGTTTCACTCACCCTGCCACTCTTAGGCGATCTTTCGAAAGAAATGGGCTTCTTTGGGGGAGCTCACTTTGACGAAGGAGATGACCCGTGTTGGTTCACAAACATGATAACCAGCTCCTCCTTGCCCGATGATTACGATCCAGGCTACTTCTTCCTTCTTATCTATGGGGTCTACATGCGTTTATCCAATGGAGGCGGTTTCAATTTCCATGGAAACGTCAAGCATGGTGGCTCAGGCCCATTTCCGCCAAGCGGAGTGGTGTGGGGATGCCCTCATGTGTGCGAACGTACGGGGCATCATCCATATTTAGAAGTTCCGCCCCCCGATTAGGCAAGGCACGAGGCGCACGAACGAGGGTGAATCTTTCCCCTCTCCGCTTCTCCCCTATCGATTGCGTATTCCGATCGAGTCATCCTAACCCATGACGACGCTCCGGTCAGTAGATACCCGATTCTATTTATCAGTTGATTATGACCGTTTGTGCCGTCTCACATTAGGTNGGGACGGGCCAGATCGACGGTCGTCGGATTCCCTTTCTTCCTTTCCCTCACATTCGCTCGGACGGTCCCTTCCCACTCATATTCGATTCCATCTTTCCCTTTTGTCGTTTCTTTACCGATTACTCAGATATTCCAAAATACACTCATTCCTTTTATCTTTTCCCCTTTTCGGCGAGCATCGAGTCGCCTCCCTGAGTCCTTAGGCTCGAACCCCCTTTCTTATCTGAGAGTTACGATCTCTCTTCATCTGGAGCCCACCGCGAGGGGGTTCCAATCCTTTTGGCTCAGTCACGCAACCGCTCGCTCCTCTCCGAGGTTTACCTCGTTACCCATTCTCCCCTAAACTCCTCTGATTTCGACTATACGACCCCTTTTGTTCCCGTTCCCCGACCGCCGTCGTCCACTTCGTCCATCCGATCGTCCAAGGTGTCTGAAACAGGCGAGGAAGTCTTCTCTACACCTCTCCCTAGGACACCAGAGCGCTCGCCGGGCATTGCGGCACCGTTAACTCCTCGAGTTCGACGGATTCGGACAGCCTCGTTCCACGGCGAAACTCCACACCTACCATTCTCGACGCCTGTCAACCGCCCATTCATTCCCCGCACACCATTTCGCGCTACCGCCCCAGACCCTTCTCTTCTTGACTCGCTCAACCTCGCTCCCGTTATCTCGTGGTCGCCAGATCGATATTGCAAGCCAAAGTCGGACGCATCGAACGAAATCGGAGACGACAACGAGAACGAAAAATCAAAGAAAATGCCCGGAGAAGAAGAGACTCGCCAAACGCGATCTCCGTCTCCGACCATGTACAAACCCCTGCCAGGACGGTTCGAACGTCGTGCTCCACGATGGGATTTAGCGCCCAGCGCTCTCGAGGAGTTTCTCGACGAGTACGAGGAGCTTTGTCACGACTGTGGTCTCCCCAGCGAGCTCTGGGTTGAGTCAGTCGTTCGGTATGCGCCAGACACCGACACTCGTCTCATGTGGAAGGCTCTCGCCCGCGACGTAGCTGAATGGAAGGAATATCGCAAGAAAATCATTCAGAACACGCCAGGCGCCGGAGAAGATCACCGCCACGCACCTGCCGACCTCGACGACCTCATTTCGGTGTACCGATCGAAGAAGATTCGAACTAGGCCGCAGTTCAACGAATATTGGAAGAAGTTTTTCGTTATTTCGGACTACCTGGTAGTGAAGAAGCGCCTCTCGGTGGAGGAGCAATTGAAGAAGCTGTTGGAAGGTCTCCCAGATCCCCTGGCACGTCGAGTTAAGTCCCAACTTCGTATCCAGTTCCCTACCCACCATCCTAGCGACCCGTACAACGTCGACCAGATTTTTCAGGCCGTCAACTTTGTTCTCACTGCGCTCGATGCCGATATGGACGACGATTTCGACGATATGGCGTACCGCCAAGCTCGGGTATCAAAGGACATCGGCGCCTCGGCCCCCACCTCGTCTACGGTCACCAATCGCCAGGTCTACAACGCGGCCGAACTCACCAAGCCCACCAACCAGCTGGACGGCCTCGTCAAGACGTTCTCCAACATGATGGAAACGTTCACCAATGTCATGGCTGGCAACAACTCGCCTGGAGGAAGCCGTAGGCCCGGACCTCGTGGCCCACCTCGTTCGGGAGGACCTAGGGCGTACCAGGGCTGTCACTTCTGCTCTGGAGACGGCCACTTCACTCGCGAATGCCCCAAGTTCAACGACTACGTCTCTCGAGGTCTCTGTCAACGCGACCAGTTCGGTAGAGTCTGCTTTTCGGATGGGACAACGGTTTCAGCGCAGAATTCGGTTGGGAAGGACTTCGCCGAGCGGGTCGACAACTGGAATCGCTCCAGGCAACCCCAAGGCCCCACCATCGTATCCTCCAACCTCCTCGACATTGCATACGACGTACCTTCATCTCCTATGATCCCAACGGCTTGCGCATTCATCGAAGAAGTCACCATCGACGATCCAACTCCCCCTCAGTTCTCAGACGACATTGACATCGACGACTTACCCATGTATGAAGCCATGGTTCAGGAAGGTCAACGGAAGATCGCTGCGGCTCGCCACAAGATGCAGCTTCGCTCGAACGCTCAGCAGAAGGCTACGACGAACGACGACAAAGCGAAGGCATTGGCGGCAGCTCCCAGCAACACTCCCAAGACTACAACGGTTACCAACAGCTCCAGCGACACCAGTACACCGGTTACACTCCCCCAGAAGTCACCTGTCTCAGCCCCAGCTTCAGCACCTCAAGTCTTCGCACCCGTTCTCACTCCCGCTTCCTTTCCTCAGTCTCAGAACGCGAACCCATCGCAGTACCACTACATCACACCCATCGCCGACCCTAAAGTCATTGACACCGTTGCGGAACGCTCACTCGACTCTTCGGTTACCCTCACCACTCGAGAACTACTCGCCGTCGCTCCCGACGTTCGMARGRTCGTCAARGACAAGGTCACTACTCGCCGTGTYGCAACTACTGGRATTCTCGATGCCGCCTCTGTCAACCAGGTCTCAACTTTGCCAACGAACGGTGCTCCTCGCCTCGCTTCATTCCCGACCAACATCAACGGCAAAGCTATGACTCGTGAAGCTGAGACTCTGCGCACTATCGAAACATTGTTAGATGGTCGTGTTAGGGTCAACGCTATTCTCGACGATGGCTCACAGATCATTGGTATTCGACGCGACATCTGGGAGAAGCTTGCGTTACCCCTTTGCTCGGATCGTGTCATGACCATGGAATCAGCCAACCGCTCTCGGAACGACTCTCTCGGACTCCTCTCGAATCTCCCCCTTCGCATCGGTCACTTGGACTTCTACGTTCAGGCTCAGGTTATGGACAACACCTCTTACGAGGTCTTACTCGGTCGCCCCTTCCACGTTTTCGCTCAAGCCGTCCTTCGTCACTTCTCGAACGGCGATGCTCACGTCACCCTCACCGAACCCAACTCTGGTCAGGTTATCACCGTCCCGACCAGACCTCGACTTCGCGATGTTGGAGTTGGGATTGTCGGTGTGGATTTTTAGAGGTCGTCAATGATTCGGATAGTGGTCGAGGAGACAGGCCCCCGGCTACTACAGCCAGTATACCCCCACAACAAGTTCTTTCTCTCRTTTCAAATTCCCCTCCCTCTCTCTCTTTGTTAAACTCGTTACAAAATGATATCTCTTTCTCCTCTTATATTCGGACGCACGCAGTATCGGTTACAGAGATCGCTCTGGAGCCAACTTCGGATGGATCGGTTCCAGTCGCAGAATTCGAGTCCTACAAGTACAAGAAAGTCGCCAATCGCACAAAACCGGTCACCACCACGTTACCCTCGCAATTTCGAATCGTACGCAAGAGGCCARCGGGTGTCGACCCTCTCGACGGAATGCCTAAGTTACCTACTCGCCCAGGACAATTCACACCTGGAACACGCTACACACTCGAGCGGATGGCCGCTATGAACATCAACCCACACGGCTTCTTATGGACGGAGGAGGAGAAGTTGGTTCACRAGCTCATTCRCGCCTTTGAGCATGTCTTCGCTTGGGACGAGTCGGAGAAAGGGATGTTTTTGGAGGACTACTTCGATCCGGTTCTCATCGCAGTTACAGAGCACACACCCTGGATCCTACCCAGTATCCCTATTCCTCAAGGCCTTCGGGATCGCATTATCGCTATTATCAAGGACAAGATCGCCTCGGGGGTTATTGAACCTTCAAACGCCGCTTACCGATCTCGTTGGTTTTGGGTCTTGAAGAAGGATGGGAAGTCACTCCGGATTGTACATGATCTTCAGCCTCTCAACGCCGTCAGCATCAAGGATTCAGCGGTGCCACCAGTGGTCGAGCCGTACGCTGAGTCTTTTGCTGGACGAGCATGCTATAGCGTCTTCGATCTCTTTGTCGGGTTCGACCAACGAGTTCTCCACCCCGACTCTCGCGACCTTACTACCTTCCAGACGCCTCTGGGAACGTTTCGACTCACTCGCATTCCAATGGGATACACAAATTCTCAGCAAATACAACACGGCGACATCACCTTCCTGCTCCAGGACGAGATCCCGCACATTACGCAACCGTTTGTCGACGACGTGCCCGTTCGTGGTCCCAAGACGCGATACGAGCTCCCTGACGGCAGCTATGAGACAATTCCTGATAACCCTGGGATTCGCCGATTCATCTGGGAGCATCTCGCTGACTGTGCGCGAATTCTGCAGCGGATCGGGCATGCAGGAGGAACCTTTTCAGGTCCAAAAGCTCAGATTGCCGTGCCCGAAGCGGTGATCGTCGGTCACCTATGTTGTTATGAAGGTCGCAAACCCCTCCCCGACCGAGTTCAGAAGGTTCTCGACTGGCCTATCCCCAAGGACGTCACTGGAATTCGTGGTTTCATGGGGGTGGTCGGCACTCTTCGGATGTTCATCAAGGATCTCGCTGTACACGCTGAACCCCTCGTTCGTCTCGTCCGCCACAAAATTCCCTTCGAGTTCGGTGTTGAGCAGCTCATGGCGATGGAAAAGATCAAATACCTCGTCAAGACGTGCTCTGCTATTCGCCCCATCGATTACGGGTCTCAGAACGAAGTTATTCTCGCGGTCGACTCGTCGGTCCTCGCCGTTGGCTACATCCTATCACAGATGGGTGACGACGGTCTTCGCTATCCCTCTCGATATGGGTCAATTACCTGGAACGAAACCGAGCGTCGGTACTCACAGGCSAAGATCGAACTCTTTGGTCTCCTTCGRGCYCTGAAGGATGTCCGGATATATATCATCGGCGTCTCCAATYTGGTCGTTGARGTSGAYGCTCGGTACATCAAGGGGATGATTAACAACCCAGAYATYCAGCCGAAYGCAACTATCAATCGGTGGATAGCTGGAATWCTTCTCTTTCACTTCAAGCTTCGACACGTCCCKGCGCGTCTYCACACTGCAGCTGACGGTCTCTCTCGTCGCGAACCATCTCCCTTCGATCCCATTGCTGACGACGACTATGACGAGTGGATCGATCGRGCRAAYGCGTTCGCCGTCGAAATCMTGAACCAGAATCGTCTTAGTGTCTCAAAGCGTCTCACCATTCGTTCCACTTCCCCTACCACCCCTCCTATGTCACTTCATACCCTCGTTCTTTCGGTTTCGGATGCTACCACCTCTATCCCTCGCTCGGACAAGGCCTCTAAGCTCGACAGTCGCATTCAGGACGTTCAGCATTACCTGGAGACCTTGGAACGACCGGATAACATGTCTGACAAGGATTTCCAAGGTTTCATTCGCTACACGTTCCAGTTCTTTTTCCTGGGTGGAAAGCTGTGGAGGAAGTCGCCAACGGGTGCTCATCAGCTGTATATCCCTTCCCMGAAGCGGCTCTCATTAATTCAGCAGGCCCACGACGATCTTGGGCACAAGGGAGTCTTTACAGTTCGCTCTCGGCTACTCTCTCGCTTCTGGTGGCCTCAGCTGCTCGAAGATGTCAAATGGTTTGTCTCGACTTGCCACGAGTGTCAAGTACGGAGCTCGCAGCGTCTACACATCCCCCCGACAGTCCCAGCACCATTCAGCCTATTCAAGAAGGTGTACATCGACACGATGCTCATGCCCAGGTCGTATGGCTATCGCTACATCGTTCACGCTCGCTGTTCACTCTCCTCGTATCCAGAATGGCGCATGCTCCGCTCCGAGTCGGCTCCCGCCATCGCGACGTTCATATTCGAGGARATTCTGTGTAGATGGGGTGCAGTGGAGGAGATYGTGACCGACAAYGGGACGCCTTACATCGCCGAAGCGGTAGAGCTRCTRGTTCRACGATAYGGTGTCCACAGGATTCGSATTTCACCKTACAACTCRCAGGCTAACGGTATCGTCGAACGAAGRCATYTGGATGTGCGTGARGCRYTGATCAAGGCAGCAGGAGGTGACGAGTCAAAGTGGCCGCTGGTTGCRCCGTCTGTCTTCTGGGCAGAGCGAGTTACCGTCCAGAAGGCAACCGGTTACTCGCCCTACTACCTCGCTCACGGRATCGAGCCCCTCCTTCCTTTTGACCTTGCCGAGGGCACGTTCTTGGCCCCCCCTCCACAATCCAGCATCTCCACTGAGGATCTCATCGCCTATCGGGCTCGTATGCTCCAGAAGCGCCCAGAGGACTTAGAGCGTGTTCGGATGACACTTCACAAGGCTCGCATGGCCTATGCTCGTGACTTCGAGGATCGGTACAGGTCGACCATTCAAAACTTCGACTTCCAGCCCGGTACACTCGTTCTCGTTCGAAATTCGCGTCTAGACTCGTCRATTGGRTAYAAGACRAAGCCTAGGTACCTMGGRCCRATAGCAGTACTGCGTCGGACCTCTGGWGGATCGTACGTGCTCGCAGAGCTSGATGGTTCGGTCTCCAAACTTCGCTTTGCCGCCTACTGTCTTGTGCCTTACCTCGCTCGCAATATTCRACGAGTYCCAGTCACGGACCTYACAGACCTATCTGGCGAGCAGCTCGACTCGATKACGCAYGACAGRGAGGATCCAGCTTCACCGCTGGACCTCTGAAYCTCTCTATTCARKCACCATCTACRCTRTCAGACACCCTCGGRTAATCGGACTCGCCTACCCCTTCCACCTCGAAACCTATCACGAAGGATACCCCCCCTAGCACCACCAGTCACGCCTCCACCTCCTCCCCCATCACGGTTCATCCGAGCATTCAAGTCTGGGTTTGTATCCAACCTGAATCCTTCGTCCACGGCCTGGCCGATGCGAGGAAGGATCGTCCCCATGTTGTCGACACAAGTGCGGCGCTCACCGAGCGTAATGGCGATGGCGGCATCAAGGTCGTTCTCCCCAGCGTAGGCCTCTCTACATATGTCCTCGATTACGCCAGGCTCAACTAGGGCGAAGATTACGGAGCGTAGGTCAGTGGCTTGCTCGTAACCGATCGTGTTGCAGAGCGTGTCGACGAGCCTGCGAGTCCACCAGAGGAGGCGTTGTACGTCGACTGGAATGACAAGAGGCTGGCCGTACTGCTCGCAGAACACCTGGGTACGGTATAGATCGACCTGGCCGACAGGAGATGGGTATTTGGGTGCACAGAGGGACGGTGTCGACTCACCACAACCTGCATCGTCCTCAGGAATCGGTCCTGTCTCCCGTTCACCATCTCCAGGTTCTGCGCAGCTAATCGGCGTCGGAGGTCATGTATGAAGGCCTCTCCGGTGTGGTGGAAGGTGACGGCTCCGAAGGGGAGCAACCGAAGGCTAAGGCCAGGTGGTACAGTGGGGGCAGGGAGGTTGTCCTCGGTTGGTACGGCGGTGTCGGTGGTGGACATAGGATGGTGTGGTTGAACGAAGGCTCTGCTGTCGGTAAGGCCTTAAATGTGTTTCCGGCTCGGCGTTTCGGTCGCCCAGGCGCTTACCGTCGGAGTGCCTTCCCGATGGCGTCCTGGTCGGCGCGTGGGTTGTGTATCCTGTCATTTCATGTTCGCGTTTTGCACATCTGTTTTTTYCTTTTAGTCTCTTCCCTTTCTTTGTGTTGTTTTTTTTCTGTTCGTCACTCACCTCAGGGCTCGTCGGGTGTCGCGCTGACTCGGAGTCAGCACGAAAAGTCCCCAGGGGATGTGNGGGGATGCCCTCATGTGTGCGAACGTACGGGGCATCATCCATATTTAGAAGTTCCGCCCCCCGATTAGGCAAGGCACGAGGCGCACGAACGAGGGTGAATCTTTCCCCTCTCCGCTTCTCCCCTATCGATTGCGTATTCCGATCGAGTCATCCTAACCCATGACGACGCTCCGGTCAGTAGATACCCGATTCTATTTATCAGTTGATTATGACCGTTTGTGCCGTCTCACATTAGGTGGGACGGGCCAGATCGACGGTCGTCGGATTCCCTTTCTTCCTTTCCCTCACATTCGCTCGGACGGTCCCTTCCCACTCATATTCGATTCCATCTTTCCCTTTTGTCGTTTCTTTACCGATTACTCAGATATTCCAAAATACACTCATTCCTTTTATCTTTTCCCCTTTTCGGCGAGCATCGAGTCGCCTCCCTGAGTCCTTAGGCTCGAACCCCCTTTCTTATCTGAGAGTTACGATCTCTCTTCAGTGGAACCACCCCCNGAGTGCGTACCGACTAACACTCATATCCTACCCACCGGGGAGAGCGGTCGACCCAACCAAGACACGTCATCAAATTCTGGCATGGTCATGGAAGGGCACGGTCATGAACACACCTGAGATGCGGTATCCAGGGTGAGATCCATATATTCCTGGTTCCATGCTCTCTAAGTCTCATTCTTACAATCGTCCAGATACAACCCGTCAAACCAGATCGAGCCCACGCGCTGCACCTTCTTCCAAGAAGGACCGGGGCTCATGGACAACGACTTGTATGCCGAGTTTGCTGTTCAGAACCTCTACCAGATGGTCCGCTATGCAAGCAACCAGTTGAGTCCTCAGCTCGGGTTGAAGATGGAGAAGGACGACTTCTTTCGGCTGTTCTCATACCTCTGAGAGAGTGGTGAGCGCGTTCAGATGGAACCTTGGCGACATGCACCACCATTTTCCACTAGTGACGAGAATCTAGAAGTGCTACTTGACGAACGTGAAAAATTCGAACGTGAATGGGAGGCACACTATCTCAAGACAGCTGTCTTTATTCCATACCGATTCGACCGTGACCCCAAGCTCCAGCAGGCTTGGCCGAGTCCTCCCTGTGGTATGTGTTCTACCTCTTTCCTGCATCTATATGATTTGACAAAAACTCCTTCACAGATTCCCCTGGCATCATGTTGTCCAGCTCCTCTGATAGTGGAACCAACTCAGCGAGCAATGCTTCTACAAACAAGCGCCCTCACCCTCAGGAAACCCGCAACCTGGAGCCTGAAGTAGCTACAAGTCACAAGCGCCGGCGCACAGGCAGCTCTAAGCTTGCCCATCCACGATGCTCAAGCACGTGTGTCTCACAGAAGAAGGAGAGGGAGAAAGGATCTTTACAATACAGTTGGTCTTTTCGTCAACGCAAATAGATACCCGTGTCCTTACATGTCTATAGAATATCATTTTCTCCTGTCTCAAAACTCGAACGTGCAGAATATAGAGCTAGAACTGCGGCAGCTCAAAGAGGAGCTTCAGGCCACACAAACTCCTGTAACCCCCTCCAATATGGCTGGAATAGTGAACACCATTTGCCAGGCAAAAGAGGTTGTTGCGCTCCCTCCGACCGACGTGCACACTCTGAAGAAAATTCAGAAGATACTGCTCGCACTCAGGAACTACCAGAATGCAACAGCTCAGCGGGCATCAGCACGGGCCGGATGAATCACCATTGTTGAAGCTCGCACACGGGTCTGGCGCTGGATCGAACACATGGTGCCTGCACTTGCAGCCCAGATCCTTGACGGCCAGCGAGCAGAGTGCTCAGGCAGCTGGGTAGCAAACCTGACTAATGCTTGCTTCACGGTCCTGCACCATCAGCACAAAACAAAAGAGTTCAACCCTCGGGACTATGGCATCACTGGGCAGGGGGAAAGGGTTTGGCTGTACGAGAATAAACGGCCCTCAGTCCTATCCATTGAGGAGGCCAAGGCCAAGGCGTGCATCATGGTATCCCAGATTGTGGCCTACTGGCTCGATGTCTCACCAGATGTCGACCAGAAGCTCTGCTGGTTCGTCATGGTGCTGATTGACACGATCGGGTTGGAGGCGGTTTCGATGGATTACGTCTGGAAAACGGTGTGCCAGTTCATGCCTGCATATGTCGTTTTCCCCAGTGGAAGAAATGCTGCCAAAGCTACGAGCCGTGAGGCTGCAAAGTCGTTACAGGCTGAGCTCCAGCAGCATCCTATTTCAAACCCGGTGACGAAGGAGGGCTACCTTTACTCCCAGTATCTAGCCTTGTTCAGGGGAGAGCTGGCCCCTGAAGATGTGGACCCACACAGCTTCACGCACACAAGCTGGGAATCATTTGCCCGCATGTGGAGACTGTCACTACAATACATTGAAGATCCTGAGGCCAATCCATCCAATGGCTTTTCGAACCTCCTTCGTGAAGATGCGGATTTCTATCTCCCAATACGTGAAGCTGCTCCCACCTGTGTTCGTGCCCGTGGCTCCGATGGTCCATATCATCCTGCAACAATTGTCACCCTCCCTGGCAATTTCAGCGCCATTGTGCTACGTGGTTTCACATACCGCAGCGAGTTCTTCTGGGATCGGCGAATGGTCTTCCATTCCTGGGAGGACCTTGAACAGGAGGTTGCAAGCATCATGGGCAAGCATCCTGAGCTCTCTTTGAAGTCAGGATACTTTACCAACTTCAGATCGTATGGGGTTCCGGTCATGCAGCGCACCATTGACAAGGCCAAGCAGTCGTGGTCATCATTGCAAGAGAGGGGATGGACCAATTACTCTGCAAACTATCCAAAGGAATCGTTTCTATCCACTCTCCGCTACTTCCGCCCCAAGAGGCATGAATCCGAAATTTTCCCTTATCTAGGCCCACTTGGCGGATTTGCGTTAACGTGTGACCTTGCCTATGCTGGAGTATGTCAAAGGCCCACGGTTGACGAGATGGCCGAATGCATCATAGAGCTGGATAAAGGCGCCTTGAGCGGCCTTCAATTGCTCGATTTGGTGGAGATCGATAGAGCAGAAACCAGGAGAAATGGTGCAAAGGGCAGGAGGGTCGAGGCGGTCAAGGGAGCCCTCCATAGCTTGGCCGTTCAGCTCAAAGAGATGCTGAGTGAAGCAGAGCAGAACACCGTAGGCCTGACGGTTGGTGATGATACAGATTGGATTTTACTGGAGCATTCTTTGTGCAAGTTTTTGCGAGCTCTCAACAAGAAGGCCTTGTAGATTGATTATGCTAATTTTGGTACCTCGCCGCTTTTCCTCCTGTAGCATGGGTGGACAACTGTACCAACGATTACCTCGTGCACGGGGACATTCACACCCCTACCTTCACCCACCCACTCGCTTGTTGTCTCCAATTCTTGAACAATACCTAATATATATCCATGTACATATTATGGTCTACACAATATCTCAGCGCTTGGTACTCAGCCAAAGGACGCACCAGAAACAAACGGGTATACGCAAGAAACAAGCAGTACATGCCCCCAATGACGTCTTCAGAAAATTTGGCATGAGTTCCTATAGGTGTAACCTCATCAGCGGCAGAGTCAGCATGATGGAGATGTTAACGTTCAAGACAGTCGAAACCGCCGCTTATGTCTTCAGAATTTTTGCCAGCCAACATACGGCACCACCTGCTCATCTCGAGGCAACCTCACTCGAGGGACGCTCCTTTGGAATGGTGGGATACGTCAGTCCATTGTAAAGTGTTTGCACCAG
Organism: Candolleomyces eurysporus; assembly: GCA_027579435.1. Lineage (NCBI taxonomy): Eukaryota > Fungi > Basidiomycota > Agaricomycetes > Agaricales > Psathyrellaceae > Candolleomyces > Candolleomyces eurysporus. The sequence continues at coordinate 7,146 of JANBPK010000900.1, read as the reverse complement.
CAAACTGAGAATTCATTGTTTAGGAAAATCTTTCCAGGTCGCATCCGGCTCTGTTCCGAAGGACTCCGCTTTTGCACCGGTGAAGGAGCAGCGCCAATGGCTGACTCTGGACGATTCTGCCAGCAGCACGAACCTGACTTCTTGACATTTCACTGTCCTGAGATTTTGGCACTTGGCTCCTATTTGAATCATGTACATAATAACGTGGGGGCCGACATGAGGATAACATCCCTCCTACATGCCCCTTCCAAGCCACCATCCAGCAGTTGCCAAACTCCAAAAGGGGAAAGATGCCCTACACGTTTAAGTGGGCTCCACCAAGTGCCGTGCCGGGATGATCTTTTGTCAATGGCGTAAGGCGAACAGAAGTTGCCTTCTCAACACTGGATTTTACGCTATCCTAAGCCTAACATAACGAACATTCACTCTTCTACAAGCATGTAGGCCATCTACAATGAAAGTCCATATAAGAGACCTTAGAGCCATTGGTTGCCTTAGAGCACATGAGCAAGTCCGCAGGATGCCGTATTTGGTCAACGGCGGAGAATGTTGACGTCTAGTCTTCCTGAAGGCCTCGTTGCTCAACGCATGGGAGAATACAATTGTACATGTATATATACAACAAAGATCAGACTGTGGTCTGTCAACGGCATTCATTATACATGAATGGGGATTGGATAGATGGTTACGCCCCCTCTCTAAAATACTTAAATGCGATTGCGTCTACAAACTCCTTAAGCTCTTTGGCTGCCTCTTGCTGGTCGGTCTTGACAAAGTACTCGGAGAGAATACGCAATTGTTCAACGGACCATTCGTATAACTTGATATTTGCCTCCAACTGCTGCTCTGTAAGAGCGAGGGAATAAGCGATGTGAGTGTGGTACTCGGTTGCACGGTGGATTACAAAGCTAGGGGCAGGCTGGAGAGGGGGGGGGAATGGTTTCCGACGCTGTCGACCCTGCCACCGTTGGAAACCCTGTTGGTGGTGGGGAAACTGGTTGCAGCAGAGCTGGGACTCTTCGTTCGCTTTGCCTCCTCTTGCCCTAAAAAAGGAGCACTCAGCCTGCTGAAGAAGAAAAATGCATTCCACTCAATCACCAAAAAGGCGCTAAACGACATATTCAAGAAAATCGATGACGAAGGGCTGGCCGGGGTCAAGGATAACGGGGTGAAGGTTTAAGGACAAACTGCAGGGATTCCTCAAGCCCCCCCCCTCTCTCCATCTCCGTTTACCCTTGTTTGGACCGTAGATATGAAATGGTTCATGAGGGTTCAGTTTGGTTCAGGCTGGACTTATGAAAATTGAGTCGGCCATTCGAGATTGTATCGATAAGGGAATCTCATTCCCCGGTAGGCCATTTGAAATATCCCTCGGCAAGGCATCGTGCCAGTGGCGGATTCGCATGCCATCCCAATCTGTGCATCCCGATGACCACTGTATATGGATCCCCAACTCTTTGACGTACTCAAGACGTACCGCAGTGATTTGTGTTGAATAAAATTCCCCACCCAGTTTGGTCAAGAACACGTATAAAGACAGTTTCTTGAAGTTTTGCTTTGTACATTTCCATGTATTACAACACCTTTCCAACGTCTCCGACAGAGGACGGGGTCAATCCCTATGATTTACTCCCTCCAATGAATACCGCTGCCCCAGTTATGTCTGCAGATGGGCCGGTGTATGCCAACGGGCGAACAGCCGCCCTTATGTACCATGCCTCCAGCGTAATTGCAGGTACAGCTCCAAACACACCTTTCCGTCCCAAGCGGAGTTCAGAGTTGTACTCGAACGCTCGGGCAGCCACATCTCACTCTGGAAGTAGCTTCAACGTAAGTCATCCACGTCGAATCCTGCTTCCTGCATCTCACATCACTTGCTTCAGACTACAATCACCTCCACTTCCACAACATCTACATCTTCCTATCCGTCCCTGCAATCCTCTCATGCCTCCCAGCCCTCCTACGGTCAGCCTGTCCACTCAAGTGCTTACGCCGCCAGTCATCTTGGGCCTTATGCAGTAGCCCAACGGCAGCAGCTTCCTCATGTTTCAGCGTCCCTCTCGGGACTTGGGACCTATCATGCAACAGTCCAACAGCAGCTTCCTCACGTTTCCGCGTCCCTCCCAGGACTTGGGACCTACCATTCTCAGCACTATCCCTCGGACATGGCATCTGGGCAGAGGAACGGTTGGCTCACTCGGCTCCGCAACGTATTCCGCTCGGACAATGATGCCATTCTGCAAGTCCGCTCCCGACCTGCCGACCTCCAATTCCAGATCGATCCCATCCCCTTCACGGGCTTTCCTCAAACCTCTGCAGCCCCGGCCGCCCCTTACCCCACCTGGACTACTTATACACCCCCAGCCACTGCTGATTTTCCTGCCCCTGCATGCGACACCTCTCCCATTAGACGTGAGAAACGGCGTCAACGAGAGATGGTTATTGTCAATCCAAGTAGCGACGCTATTCAAACTGGTGCGGTTACTATCATCAGTACTGCCCCTCCAAGCCCCGGCCTTGGCCTCTCCCCAACGAGCCCCGGCCTTGGCCTCTTCCCGATGAGCCCCAGCCTTGACCTCTCCCCAACAAGCCCTGACGCTAGCCTCTCCCCAATGAGCCCTGCCCCTAGCCTTTCTCCGACAAGCCCCAGTTTTGGCCTCCCTCCTCCCAATCCTGCCTCTCCAGTTCCTGCTGTGTCAGGGCACTCGCAGGCACCGAGGGTACCTACTTATTCTGTTTACAGCAGTCGTACAGTAGCCTTATACCGGCCAAATGATTGGTTTGACAAGTTTGAGTTGCATTCAAGGCATGTAAATTTGCATGTCGAGCAAGACTCACCCATTCCCTTCAGGTACGTTCTTTTTACTTGACCATTTATCTAATGGGGTGTTGACAACTAACCAAATTTCTGGCCACTAGTTTGAACTGCATGGATTGTGCGGCCTTTTGCGATGACTACCAGGGAGAGTGCATAGGCATAACATGGGAGGCTAAGCTGCGGTCCTGGCACCATCATTTCACCTCTCACATGAATACCAGCACGGACTTTGAGTAAGTATCTTGTCCTCTCTTTTTGAAGCCCCTATTCACCAAAAGATTAGTAGCAACAGCTGTGCAGGGTGCAAAGATTTCCGACGCTGTCATGAGCGGAAGATTGGACTCACCCGTCGCTAAATGTAATGGCCCATGCTGCCTTGCATCACCTATACCCTGATACCCTCTCCTTCCCTTGACAATTTCTTTTCTCGCTCTCTGTTGTTTGGACTCTTTCTGTGCTCACTGCCAAGGTTTGGACTTATGTTTGTCGCCATCGAGTCTCCCCGTATTTATTCCTATCCTTGTATGCTGCTATCCACCTTTGCCTTTGTATTTCTTGAAACGTGTATATTGGTTAGCTTTTGTATCTTTCTCGGATTTTTCCCCCCTGAACCGCCTACCACCAACCTGACTCTCTCACCCACAGACTTTTTACCTATGTCTACATACAGTTGAAATTCATACCCTCTGATCAGCCAAGTTCTTTGCCCACCACGAACCACCCTATGCACTCCTGCTGGTATCTCAGCCACCTAATCAACAAGAGTGGGAACTGTGTCACCAAGAGACAACAGTCGACGTTATCAAAAAATGCAGAATAGAATATCTACAGTGAGGACTATTGTCAACAGCATTAAAGGACTTCAACAGGTGACTCCTTCAACTCCGCCGGAGCCCCTAAGGTTGACTCCAACTTCACCAGTTTCACCTCTAGCAATGGCCTGTAATACCTCACAACGTCCTTTTTCCTCCTCGCCGCCGCACCACCAAACACCTCCTTCAGGTTTGACTTATCGCTCTCGTGCTTCCTGGCCTATTCAAAGCATCCAATGCCAACTCGTCCTCATATCGTCGTCCGTTCCGACCGCTTCTCGGATCCTCTTGTCGCTCAGTACATCCATCCCAAGAACTCCACAAACACCCTCATCAGCTCTCCAAACCTGCTAGCCTTTTGTCACTACCTTCGTCGAAAGCTAGGCCCGCCTCGCCTCCTGTCCCTCAACAGAGGAGCACGGCCTTGATGCACAACGCTGTCCCGTGGCCGCACCCATGATTCCGTGTCGTATTCGTATCAGCAGCGTCGGCATTTGTCGCATATGCAAAACGAGTTGGGTGGGAGTCTGAACAACTGCAAATGGAACCGGCACACCATCACCCTACCCCGGCAGCCTCAGGATGTGTTTGGGACTCTGCCCCACATCGCATGGACTGGCTCGACTTTACCCGGAATCGTAACACACACTTCATTGCCAAAAAGACTTGCGAGATGATTTGCTACTTGTGGTTCGCCAGCAGCCCAGCTACCCGCCGGTCAACGCCTGCTCCTCCAAGTAGGGACGATGGGATTGAAGGAAACGGTCTGGGAAGGATAGGGATGGGGGGTCAACCTATTCGCTGACCTGGAGCTGACCCACTTGGGCTTGGTGCTAGGCTCCAACAAGGTAAAACGGTGGACGAGGGAAGCAGGAGAGAAAAGTGTGTTCTTATGAGGCAGGAAACTGATGGTGGAGCCTCCCTCTGTCGCAAGCGCACTGAATATTGTTGAAGAGATCGCTGTATGATACAAGTCAATAGACAGGAGCGAAGCAGAATCAACAGGATCATCTGCAAGAACAGAGAAGATAAGGAAGGCATCGGAGAAGACCACACAGGTGCTAGAAAGTCTTTTAATCCGAGCGGAAGATACAACAGGAGAAGACCGACCCAGGATGCCCCCGACCCAATTGTACAGCAATGTAGTATGCCCACTTACTCCTCACATTCAACGATCCCAAGGCGGCAAATGACTTGATCAACAGGGGACTATGTCTGTCACAATCCCAAAGCTGAAATACGCCCTAGAAGTCTGCTCAGAGCCGCCAAACAAGTCGGAAGGAAGACGATCAGCAAGAGGATCGGTGACAACCCTCAAGCAGCTGGCAAAAATACGAAGGCTAGCAACGCTAGCCATCACAGGTGCAATGAGGTCGACCCCAAACGACAGGGACGATCTAGATTCAGTTTCTCCTGCAACCCATCTTGGCAGCTCCAGTCACTTCCATGAACGTTGGGATCTGGAATTATGCCAGTGGCCATCTGGTGGGTCATCTTAGCGGTGGAAAACATTTGCTAAAGAGGCTTGATCCAACTGTTGAGAACCTGAGACTCGTGTTTGACTTCCATATTGAGAGAAGAGTGTTGGTCTTGCATGCCCCTTCCGTGTGCCACTTTAGGAGGGAGCCCAAATTCCGTCAGCTTGTCGCAAAACGTTTGGACTCTATTCCCGCTAGTGAGTTTTGTAGGGCTGTTAGCATTTGGTTAGCGGTAGGACATGTGGAAGACTGTGATAACAAAGATCTCAATATCCTCTGCCTTCCCTATCCATTGTGTCCAATCCTGTTCCATACCGGAAGGCGGCCTGGGGCAAGGCAGGAAATGGTGAATCAACTCGATGTTCACTTGCTCAATGTACGTCTTAGACGGTTTCAAGTTTCAAAACCTTGGTCTGAATATATCTCCACTGTTCGCAAATCTCCGCCAACGGATTCCAAAGATGCTCCGAGCTGCATCGGTAATGCTGAGGGAGCACGTCAGGATCGACTTGATAAATCCATACGCTCTTTTTTCTGCCCACTTGGTCGAGGTGGCCTTGGCGCCAGGGGACCTGGCCTTCGGTGACATACCACCCGAGACACCAAGTGATGGACTCCACACCGCCAGAGAAACGGTGCTGGACTGGAGCTTCGGATACGAGCGACATCAAGGGCATGAATGGCATCGTTCCTGGCTGCTCGATTCCTTGTCCTATAGTGACACGAGGCTCAACCTGGTAGGGAGCAAATGACGCCTCAGTCTGAAAGGAACCCCCAGCTGAACAGCCATCGTTCGGATATCTGGGCTTCTTGGTAAGTCTTGAGGCATCTGTGTTGGTATCCGATACAGAATCGGCCGCCTTTCGCTTGAGATCGCCAGAGAGTACTGCCTCAGTACGGCCGTTCGCCAATTCAAGGATGTTCGAGGTGGGGAGTTTGTGATACAGCCGTTCCACTGAAAAGTGGGTGCTGTAAATCCCACCCATAGCCACAAATTCCGTCCAGTGGGTCATATCTCCCCACAAGAACGTGTGAGTACCAGTGCGTACAACAGTCAGCTCTCGACTTGACTGTGTTCCAGGCTCAGAGTCCCTTTGAAGGTACTGCTGCAAGACGAAGGTGCCCCCAGGTATATCAGTGAATGAAACGGCAGGAGCACTGTCGAAGTCATCCTTCAAGTACTCCAGCTCGGGTGGCATTGAGCTGTTTTTGCAAATGGGGAATTTGGCTTTGGCTCCTGGTCAGAGCCTAGTCCCTATGTGCATTTCTTGATCCTCGTGATCTATCGAAAACAGATACAGTTCATATCCCCAGTTTTGTTATGAGTATCTCGGTACCTACATTCCTGTAGCTATCACAATATTAGTCCTGGCCCGTACCTACTCCATTGACATTGACATAACATCATCGGGTTTTTCTTCGGCCATGGTATCTTCGTACGTCTCCGCAAAATCCAACCTATCAAAGCCGCGTAGATACACTCGCGTATAAACCGGCTCCGGGATATCTCCATCATTCTTTGGACTGGTCTCCAGGAACGTATTTTCCAAGCACATTAGAGGTCTCGTAGACAAATTCCAACTTCGCCCCATCTTCACTAACGTATCATCCAAAGCTGTCCACCATCGATGAGGATCCTCGACGAACTTTGAATACTTTGAATACGCGTTGATACGACCGCGTTTGTTTTAGCGAATATAAGTTCAATTTTCGCGATAATAAACTATAAAGGTGACGCGGTCTGAGTCTCTAAGTACAAGAATAACTACACTATCGATAAGGTTCACGCGGCTTGAGAGGGAAAAGAGTTAGTACTACGACTCTAGGGACACGAGAGTTGAAGCTACTCGAGGCTGTCAACTTGAAGCCGCCCCAGTTGTATTATACCCTGACCGGAGAAGCCACTTTAGTTGACGCCGTGCTAAAAGTCAGGCGGCTCGACTGAAGCGGCTTCAGAAAANGTCATATACCTTTACAACGCAACTGTCAGGACTCTCAGGCGGCACTACCAGAGAAGTTCAGAAATCAGGCGGCGTCA
>JANBPK010000090.1:0-10710 GCA_027579435.1 Candolleomyces eurysporus | reverse complement strand
TAACCCAATAGGTGATGGCAACCAGTTATCACCAAACCTAGCACTTGTGTCCGTCAGCCGAATCCGAATTTCTAGCGATCTTGTTGCCGATTGAAAAATGCTTTCACGGTCAACTAGAGCATATTAGCATAACACACAACTGAGCCTCTGCTTCGCTATTGGCGATTCCGAGCCGTTTATGATGTTTGATTCGAACCACAACTGCTGATGTCGTTTAGTGTCGTATTATCGCTGAGCTGCTAGCATTAACAAGTCATCTCCCTCGGCTTGGTCGCCCATCCTCAGCTTGGAGAGAAGGTCCGAATTGTGAAGGGAACACACATTAGCAAGGCGGTCAGTGCGTATCAGATTTTCGTCAAACTCCTCTCGGCTGACTCTCTAGTACACATTTTCGACATTTCTGTGATCCTGTCACTTCTCTTGCACGACATGAATGATCGATGATTGAGCCGATACACTGATGCTTGTACTCGGTCCTCTTTCGCAATTACGCTCGCGATTGATCGTTGGATAGGGTTGAATGGGGGAGATTTGTTGAAGGAGAGGACAGTAGTGACGCGAACTATGATCACGCGGGGAGAGAGCGCCTTTTGTGAAGTTAGTCAACGAGATAGCATTTGTTGAAAGCCACGATTACTTGAACTGACGCAGAATGAGCAAAAGAGGCCTTCAAATAAATATCTGTAGACTATGAATCCTGGAGCCTGGGGAAGTAGGGAAGGCCGTAACGGTTGCAATATCGCTGATATGATGTCGAAGATAGTGAGTGGGACAGCAGATTCAATCAGAATGGCGGTCACCCCGGTGTCATAGTCATAGTCAGGGTCATTAACCGGACTGGGTCCAATTCCTGAACGCCGGTGTTCTGGGCCTCAAAATATAGTACAAGCCGTGCATCCAATGATGACATGGGCTTTCCCAAAGTTCGCCTTGCACGAAGAAGACAGAATGTGATGAAACTCGTAATAACAAGGTTCGTTGGCACAGCTAGAATGGTGGAGGCGGTTGGGTGACTCATATTATGATTATCATGGTGAGCGCCCACAAAGAAGAGAACTATCTTTCGTGATGCCGAGCAATTGGATCAGCATAAGCATCTGGACACAACACAGACCTAGCGCGGACGGGAACATGATTGAGGGCAAGATTGAAACCCACCAGTATTCCTCGCAAACTATATACCGCGGATACACCTATGAAAAACGGTTGTTGGCCACGCCGGATGGCTGGAGAATATTTTAGTGCCACTCTCACTGGCAGTGCGTCCCCAATCATAGTAACGAACTCAATGCCCGCTTCGGTCACCAAATGCTTCCAATTTTCTGCATAGGCTTGCATCAGTTCTCCCCAATGACTGACTTGGATATTAAAGTATTGTGTCATGTCAAGGGACGTAGAGAATACACGAAGCACTGTCATTACAAAGCTAGCTATTAATATGCATCTCTTCTGGCCCTTTCTCTGGAACTCCGGAGTCTCCAGGAAAAAGGAAAGACCATGCATGGCCTTGAGAAGATGGACCACTGGAGCTGGTGTGAGCGTGGTGCGCGCTACTTCGCAGGACTCACAGATAGATAAGAACTGACGCACCAATCTCCGCCATGGTAATGGTAAGATTAGCGTAGGTGGCTCGAACCATTACGGTGACCAGGTACTCTGGGCGATCGTGACTCATTGCTGCTGCCTTGACTTGACCCTGTGCGGGACACTGATCTCTTCCTCCTTGAATACATCTGCAACCAAATTGTAGCTGCTCCAAGGCGGAGCAGAAGGAAGCTCCCAGCTATCTGCTCCAGGTAAATGTCTACACTGCTGGGATCTAGTTTTTCTGCATTCGGCAAGATCGCTGCAAAACGCATCCTTAGATTAGAAAGTATTGATAGTATTCCGCATTGGGCCGAAATGTGGTGCAAAATGCGATTATTTGCCTTTTGCAGCTTGCAATACGCGGAATCTGGCGTTTTGTGGGCGGCAATACGCAAATAATAGTCTTTTGCGCGTTGCAAGAGGTTTTTTNGAGAACTTGAGATTTTTTTGGATCCGTTTTGCACGCATTTTGCAAACCACAGGAAATTTGGATCCCAGCAGTGCTACACATATTTCGACACCTTTGGCACCGGACTTTGATGGCATCAGAGGCCTCGAAGGCCTATTATTCTGTAACCGGAAATTGGCCTTCAAGGGTCGGTGCACATGCACCTGCGCCGCTTCTTTGCACTTCCACCTCGAGCTTGCACTTTCATGTCTTCACCTGCACCTGCAGTTGCACCTCAATTAATAATAAATATAGCACGTGGCATCCATGTCCTCCCGCTGCTCCGTTCCACGCAAATAGGTCGCCCTTTCCTCTACTCTGCCCTCCATGACGCGCTCCGCTCGCCCGGGAAAAGCAACATCCAAACATACGAGCGACCCTTTCCGAAAGCGAAGCATGCAACGCGTGACGTCTGGCCTGGGTAGCCTGTTCGTTAGCCCCCAGAAAAGTCGCCCCAGCAAGAGAAAAAAAGCCCCAGAATCTGTTCGGGCACGATGCCACGATACAGGCCCTGGAAATGGAGCTCGAGGATCTATTGGCCAGGCCCTCTCATGCCCAGGAAACCAATAGCATCGCAGAAATCGAGGAAACTCAGGAAGAATCACCCCGAGAAGCAGAAAGCTGGGAGGATGTTGACTCTTGGGACCACTCCGATGAGGCCAACGCGACCACTTCCCCAAACCCCTGCAGCTCTGTCCCCATTCCTCCTTCTGGTGAAGATGCTATGCCAGGAACGTCGGAACCTTTACCTCCACAGCCCAGGAAACGCCGAACCACGCCCAATCAACGAACGAAGCAATTTTACGCGCGCTGGCTGGAGCTCCTTCCTTCCCTTGTTCTCCCTTACCTGGGATACTTCGAGCGCAGCTATCAGCAGAACGGACCTCCTCCCCTCGCCTCTCCTTCAATTGTAGGGTGCACGAACGTATCATGTCCACACACTCACAAGAAAAGCAAGGTTCTATGTCTGTACTCTCACCGTCAGTTTACTTTCTTTCGCTCCGATGCCGATCTCATGTTGTTGAACAGATTTTCAAGAGATCGAGGTAGAATGGTGCACTTCCTCCAGTCTACCCGTGACCCTTGTGAAATCAGGGCTTTTCCCAACTGCTCCATTCCAACCGCGCCAGGCTATATCCATCGAGCTGCTATCCTTCCTCAAATCTTTGTTTGAGCGGGCCTGCGATGCTTCGTATGCACTCGCCAATGCTCTCAGGACGCATTATCTACGACGTGGCTTCCGTCTTACAAATCCCCAGGTAATTCAATCCCCTCATTTTGTCCCAACGCTAAACAATCTTCAGGGGAAAACGGTGTCCGATCCATTTAGAAAGGGCCTTACCAGCGCCATGCAATGGTTCGACTGTCTTGTTCAAGCCGTCGAAAGGAAAACCGAAGCAATACTTCAACACGCAGCTACTTTGGCGTCAAGTGAAGCTACCCGCACCCCAGAATGTGCCAGAATCCTCAAGACTCGGTGCCCATCCTGTTTCGGTGGTAAGAAGTTTGGCGGGTGAGTCGTCTTTTCAATCAACGTTGTTGACCATTCCATTCCTAATGCAGCCCTCAGGAAACATGATGTTGTCGTCAGCGTAGACGGGAATTTTAATCACCGTCACGTACGTTTGAAAGGGGATTGTCCCCGTTTTTTTGAGCCCGACTATCTGCTTCCCAAGGAGACTGTGGATCAGGTTGGAGAAGATATCGCAGCTGCCAGGAAACGACCAGCTAAACCACGGCGCCCAACCGGAGCCAGAGTTCCTGACGAGGCTCTCGATGTCTGTCAGGACTCGCATGAAGCGGGAAGCGGGTCGAACGTCAAAACCAGTCTCGAACACTTCGATGATGGGGGTGTCATGGCGTTGGTGTGTCGCCACGACATCCCACTGTTCCTTGCCAACATTGATACCCCCGGGGAACAGCAAAAATACCCGATCGCTCTTATCAAGCATTTATTTTCCCTCATCCCCGGTGACGCGACCGTTATGGTTCAGTACGATGTCGGCTGTGTCGTGGATCGCAGCCGCGAGCAGGTATGTGACTTCAACACCTTTTCCTCCCTTGCCGTACTGATACTTACGTGTCTCCTAGTTTCAAATTCTTCCCGAAGCAATCTGCAGCCGACTGTCGTTCTCAACCAGCATCATGCATTCGTATGCCCACGAATTCGCATGTCAGATTGTTTACAACCCCCGGTACTGCCAAGGAGTTGGACTTTCCGATGGGGAAGGTACAGAGCGACTCTGGTCCAGGCTGACTGGGTTAATTGGGTTAACGAGGATGTGTGGAGTATGTTGTATTTTATTCTCTCTCAAAGATAGGACATGTACTAATAGAGTTGATAGAGACGGAAGCGCATCTATTACCTGGATAGACAGGTGGCAGCCATTGGCGCCGAGATGAGGGATGAACTTGGATCAACTCTCCGTCACAGGGCTGAGAAGAATGTGCCGATGCACGAGAAAACCGCAGATGAAGCCATAGCAAAGGTGTCGTACACGCCAGCCGAGCTGATGACTATGTGGGAGCAGCAAAAACAAACACAGCTTTCAGTCCGATCCCGTACGCTCTGCCTCTGCATGTCTGCTTTATTTGGAGCACTGATCTCGCTTTATTTGTTCCAGATGCACCTGCTCGTATCAAGAAAGAGCTGGAGGCTATCCTGAATCTTCAGTCCGAATTAGAATCCGTTGAACAGTCCATTCAATCCACAAGAAATTTTGTGTCGTCGCTGCGCAGTGCGTCCGGTATCACCAAGACCCTGTTGGACACGTTGGAAGCTCGTCAACAAGATATCGCGCTGAAGGTGGAGGAATTGTATGCATCGTTGAATGTGCATGAATCCTTCCCTGAGCTCCAGGGGGTCGACCTCGAGTTTGTTCGGTGCTTACTCTTAGCCCGAGACATCAAAATGAACATCAGGAAGCGTGCCATCGGGAGTTTTAATGAATACGACAAGCTGAATCAAGCTCAAGGAGGAGGGGGACCTCCTGTTGGTATGTCCTTGCTGTCTCGCTGCCTCTTGCACTGCTCAACAGTCTTCTAGGAACCAAAGCTCATCAGTATTATAGGCAATCGATTGCGAAACGGATGCCAGCGCTTCGTAAACTGATTCGACGTTTCAACGACCTTTGCGCACGCGCCAAATCCCTTTACAAGCCACAATGGAACATCCCCGTGCCTGAGCAACTCCCAGAAGAAATCTCGTTACTCAAGAAGGACCCTGGACTCTTGGAGGATGTATGGATCAGCTCGGCGCCGTCGACTACCTACCAATGGCTATACGATAGCGAGATCCGTGAAGCTATGCGAGCAGTTCATCGAAAGGAGCGTTGTGTCGAAGAAAAACAGAGAATTGGTATGGAAATGGACAATCTCTGTCGGTGGTTTGGTACCGAGATCATGGCTGCCGAGATCGCACTTATTCTCCTGGAAAGTAAGTACTCTGGTTTCGTACTTTTCAATCCCGGGCTCACGTTCTCTTGCAGATACTGCTTTTCGTGCTATCCTCAGCCACTACCGCTCACGGATCATCGATCTAAAAGGCCAGTGGTCGACTCGCACTACATCAGCACTTTTCGACGCTCACATCACGGCCGCAACAAAGGAAGCGAAGCGACAATACGCACGACTGGTCGGCCAACCTCCTGATGAGGGTATTCTTCTCACTTGGCTCAAACCCATGGTGACGGGATCGGTCCGCGACACGGATCCCGAAAGTCCAGATGATAATATATCTGCGTGTATGGACCCGCCTACAAGCGATGAAGAGAAGTTGTTGATGGACCCTGGTAACACGGATCTAGGAGACCAGGAGGATGAGGACCTACGAGCAAGCGATGATGATTATTCAACGGACGATGAAGACACAGCAACAAGTTTCCACGAACCCAACACGGATGTAAACGATGCCATGATCGTTGACGACCCGATAATCAGCCACTCTATTTTACGGATGGTATGCCCTCATTTTCTACCCATTCAACACGTTGCTAACTAATACATCATCAGGAGTACGCAACCGCTGACTCGATGCTTCTGGTGCGCCTGGAGAGCTTGGTCTCTGTGACTGACAGCTCCGAACGCACCGCTCCCCATCTTCTTTCTGTCGCTCTTGCTAACGGTGCCAGGCGATATGTTTTCAGTAGGAAGGAGCTGCATATCCTTGCCTCAAAGGACCAGAGGCTCAACGACGACTGTGTCAATAATTTGGCCATGTTGTTACACGTCTTGTTGTGCAGGTTGGCTGATGTGGAGAAGAAGGCAACACTTTGTTGTGTTTTTTTCGACGTACGAATTCGAACAACTTTCGACCGCCCCACCCGCAAAAGCAGCCGCCCGTATTTGGGCTCGCGTTCAGCCCCTTCAATACTGGGAAAAGCCGGTATGGATGATTCCAATTCACCGGAAACGCTCTGAGCATTGGGTTCTGGTTGTTATCCTCCATCGTGCATCTCGAATATTCCTGTTTGATAGCTTCGATGATCACACTGCATGGGACTCGCAAGTAAACGTTCGTCATTTATTGATGCTTTCCCTGCGTACTGATGCTAACTAAATTAAAGGACATCCTCTCCCTTGTTACGTGCCTGGTGGACCAAGCCAATACCAGGGGATATATGCCCGACTCACCTCAAAAACCTTGGGAAATCCGCTCAGTGACGTCGCGCAGACTCCAAACATCCTCCTTTTCTTGTGGCTTATGGGTGCTAGCAACGATGGGTGCGGTGATGTCCGGACGGCATGTAACTGGGTTAGGGGAGGATGACATGCCAAGATTTCGAAGTGTATTGCTAAAGCTTGTACATTCTCTACCCGTATTCGAATGAACAATGTAGATCTACATGCTATTATCCTTGGGGAGTTCTCGCTGATACAGTAATGTGTGCTCCATGTAATTTTTGAACAGGTTCTCCGGTTCAACATCAGCGAGATACTCCAACTCCTCCATCCATATGATATGCATGTAGATATTCTTCCCGATCGCCTCCATCTCCTTGTACTCTTCTGTGTATCCCGCAAGATTCAAGACCTCGTCCCGCCAAGGACCTAGCTCAGAATGGATAGCTTTCAGCTTGGCAAGGCGTGCTTCGACCACTTCGAGAGCCATGGTCCGCCCGTTGTGAACGAGATCCGAGTGATGTCGTTCGCAGAGACAATTAAAATATGCTCTCGACGATCCTCCCATGAGACGGTCCAATTTTCCGGGCAGGGTGCGGGCAAAACCCAGGAGCAATTCGATGCGATAGCCACGCTCTTTCCTGCGTCAAGATCCGAGTCAGTACATCGATAGGCAGCACCAGAGAAGAGTACAAACTCGGCTTTGTCTCGTGTATCTGTCTTCCTTATGGTTGACGTGCCCCCTATTTTGAGGTTGGTGCTGTCTGCTGCTGCAGATTTAACGCCTCGATCGGATTTCTTTGACGCAGAGCTGCCCAAGGACATGAGATGCTATTGCCAGAAGATTGCAGCTACCACCAGTAGGTACCCACGGATTGCTACGACGATACTGATAACGTCGGAGAGCATTGATTTGCTCCCTGTTTCTGTGAATATTCAGCCACAATTTACAGGTTTCGATACGGTCGGACTTACTTCTCATAGTAGCGTAGACTATTAGCGGCCTTTGCCTTTTTGACTTCTGCCTTGTTCTTGTGAATTTTGGGTCGGGGCATGAGTGAGTAGAGCAAAGAAGACGAAATGCAATAGAAACGTACTTGACCTTACTGCCCCAGTCGCTTGATATTTTGAACACCATGTTTTACTTCAAGTGACCTACATCGTTCGAAAGCTCCTTTTTTTNCTGCTAATTTTGGCATAAAAATTGAGAATTTATTGGTGTTACTGTGGTATAGAGCAAGCTGCCAATGTTTTCAACCTCGCTGCACCGAAAACAGCGCTTGTCGGCACTTCGGCGCTAAATATGGATAGTGCCGCTCCTCAGAAATCCCTCAACCGTGACCGGTTGACTGATTGGCCGGTGACACCTTCTCTTGCTTCCTTCCCGACGTCGGTGGATTCACTGTTTGGAGAGTTGGAAGGGCATAACACATCCATACAAGTACCAAACGATCCAGAGTGCTATAAGAGGCGCCTATTCCTTTCCTTCGTTCCTTCCAACACAACCCACTCCTTCCTCCATCTCTCGAGCACTATGTCTGACGCTGTATCTTCTACTGCTGCCACCGCTGCTGCCGCTGGTATGTCCCTCCATTTAGACCTCCAAGTTGCGAATGCTCACTGTGTCTGTAGACGAGGTCTACCTTGGCCAATTTGTCGACGCAAGGGTTTCCACCGACAAGAAGAGTACTGAAGTGACTATCAGGTGCGGCAACTGTGAGGAGCAGACTTCGGCCCCCGTCCCCCGCGAGGAGTACCATGTTGTGACTGTGGGCCAGGCCGTTGGGATTTTTACAAGTGGGGTACGTCTTCACATATGTCTTTCTTCCCGCGTATCTGGAACTGATGTCGCGCCCATAGGCCATTGCGGACACCCTGATCAACGGAGTGGAGGGGTTTGCCCGCAGGAAGGTTTATTCCTGGGAGCAAGCCGTTCAGTTGTTCAATCTTGCCCTTGCCACTGGGTCTGTGCAGATCAAGCCTGCTAAGGAGAAGTAGTTGGTATGTTTTTCCATTTCATGTCTTTTCCGTTCATTCCCTCACTGGAGCTAAAGCTTACGACTTGCGACTCGGCAGTTTGGCCCTTGTTTTTCCGCTTTTCTGTGTACTATATGTGTGTCTGCGTCAATCTGTGTTCTGCTAGCTTGCTTTCCTGTATATACTTGCCCCCCCAATCGTCACTTATGCTTGCATGTTCCCCTCCGTTGTCTCAATTGCGCCACATGTCTTCCTAACTTCGTGATAACCTTTAAGCATTAGCGGTTGCAAATTACTTAAAGGGTAAGGAAGATCTGAGATGAGGTTCGTAATAGAAGTTATAACTAATGTAGACTACGAACAATCTATTAACGCCTTGAATTCCTCCGCGGCAATTATTCGAGGGTCCAGCTCGGGGCGATAGGGTGCTTCTTGCTGCATCGAGTCATCACTGTATTCGCCACAATAACCCTTAAAAAAGATAAGTGGCTCGTCTGGATCGGAGCCATTGCTCCCTTCGCTGTCACAACTACCACAAGAGCTGCCTTCTTCAGCATTCTGAATCTGTTTGAAGGCCTCGAGGTGGGGTTCCATGATGACCTCGAAGTTCTCCTCGGACTCTACCGCTTTCAGATGCTGGTAGCTGTCATAATGGTTTGTCACCCTGTTCAACGTGTTGAGCTCCACTGATTCGCATCCGTTAGCACCTAGGCCGTGTCCATGGCAATCAAGAAGCGACTCACATGCAAAGCTGCACCTCGAGGGGACAAAATGACAATAAACCTCAATACGAGGGTGCCCATTGTACCCCGGGAGGGTCACAAATTTGCTCGGCAAGGGGCCCTCTCTGCCATTACTACACCAGCACGGCCAATACAAGCCATGGGCACGCAGCCACGCCAGTAGGTCTTCTGGCAGGACAGGCACGTCCTTGTCACCGACTCTGACAGTTGGCCTGGAACGGATATAATTAGCAGCCATTTGACACGGAAGGAACGAGGGTAGACTCACCACGCTATACGAACTGGGCAATGAGCTAAAGTGGAATAGACCACTAGATCATTGCTTGATGACTGGAAAGAACACCACTTATCCCAGGTGGTCCAGTAACGCTCGGGAATGATTGGATTCCACTGGCCTCGAGACATGGGATGTTAAATCCTGAGCCTGAGTGCAAGGTCTGGTTTTTATCAACCACCGGACTGGAGGGTGCCAGATGATCGTGATGGCATGCTCGTCGGTCAGAAGTTTCTCGCCGACAGTTCCAGCGCATAGAACCAGTTACCATTGACGGCGAAGCATGAAGTCCAACGATGGGATCGGGAGCAGGACAATGCGGGTATGCCTTTGAGCGTGCAGCATTTGCAGTCCAGAACCTTCGCGAAACAGACCTGTAGGGAGAAAAATTTGACGTTCGAAGTGCGGGTAGAATTCTTTATGGACCACTCATCTTTCATACATAAATATATGACTCTCCTGCACCTTGACTGTCCACTTTTCCCCCGCACCTGCGTCCTCCACTTAAAATCTGCAGCTTGACCTTATCTGTCATGGTGGAACCAGTACGTCTATTGTCTCCGAAGTCGTCTATCTGAACTAACCTTGAAGCTAGAACTCTGAACACGCGGACTATGAGTCGCCGCGAACTCGACGTGCTCTTCAGCGTGCTGCCAGACAAGCTCAAGCTCAAGTTCTAGGGTCTCAAGAGTCCCCTTCTCCCCCTTCTCTCCCACCAAAACAACCATTACATTCCTCGGCTCAGCCTTCTCAACCCCTCCCACCTGTTGTCACTCAGCCAGACTGGGGTGTGGTCCAGACGCCTGNTTCATCCGCCCTTATCCGTGGAGCGCCCTCAGACGAGGATTTCTTCTCATCCCCGGATGTCGCTGTTAATCAAGAGAGGGAGCGCCCTGAAGAGGATGAATCCTTCTTCACCGAGGACTTGGAATCCGACGGCGAGTTCGATGAGCTTGATGAATTCGATGTTTCGGAGCAGGACGACATCTTTGCCCATGTGCCCGAATTGGCAATGCCATCACTCCCCGTGGCACCTGCACCTGGTGCATCTCAACAGCCGC
>JANBPK010000009.1:0-97477 GCA_027579435.1 Candolleomyces eurysporus | reverse complement strand
CTCCAGTGGTTCCATCGGCCCACCAAGCACACCACCGTCGCCTGGTCGACGCCCTCCTCGCCGCGCTCCAGCACGGACGACTTCGTCCTCCCTGTTTCCGCGTCGACGCAGGAGTCGTTCATTATACCCGTTCCAGAGAAGCCTGTGAAGCAGCAGGTCGACTGGAGAACTGGCTTCCCATCCGTATGTTCCGCTGACACTTTTCGCGGTCGCGTGCTGAACCATCTCTCCCACAGGTTCACGCGCCGATACTCTGGGTGATTATTTCGCTTCCAGTGTCCACCGCCATCGTGTTGTACAGTCTTTCGACCCTCCCAATCAACATGTCTTGGCCCCGTACCCTTTCAGACTTGGCCCAGCTCGGGAGGGAGCTCCATGGCTATTCCCAGAGCGGACCTTGGCCCTTGGCCCATGTCATCGCTGTCATGGCCATCTCAGCTGTCTGGAAACACGCCTGGTCGATTCCTGGCAGCGTTCTATGGGTGTGTCTTCTATTTTCTACATCGATCGTGCCCAGTAGCTAATTTTGATCCCCAACCATCAGAACGTTCTCGCTGGTGCTTTGTTCTCCCCCGCTTTCGCAACCATCATGCTCACAGCTCTCACCACCCTGGGTTCTGCGTGTGCAACTCTTCTCGCGGCTCCCCTGGCTCCCTTCCTCACCTACCTATTCCCTCGCGCTCTTGATATGACACGGAATGCCCTCGGAGGTGACTCTACTTCCGACCTGGATCAAGAAAACTCAAGTTCATCTTCCCCCAAATCGTCTCCTTGGGTCCGGCTCTCCATTTTGCGTTTAATTGGAGTAGTTCCTTGGTCAGGGATCAATATCGCCTGCGGCGTCTGTGGTGTTTCCCTATCTGACTGTATGCTCGGCACCTTCATTGGTTGCTTACCTTGGACCGCAGTCACGTGTCAGGTATGTTTTTCTTGACGTTGTCAGCCTTACCAAGGCGCTGACTGACGTCAACCCTAGATTGGTGATATCCTCCAGACTGTAGCCTCGACTCCGTCTCCATCGCCGCAAACCGTGTCGTCACTCCTCACAAGCCCTGAGATCATCTTCAAGCTCGTCTTCCTCTCCTTCCTATCCCTTGCGCCCATTCTTGGACGTGACCGCCTGCGGACGATGATAGCACCTGCTGCGCCCATTGATTCCCCATCTCCGACTGACCGTAATCCGCGGAGGTCATGGGTTCAAGAGTGGCGAAAAAAGATCCGTCTATCTTCACGATCTCGAACACGAGAACAGGAACAACGTCAAGCAGAACTTGACGTTCTCGTCCAAGAGAAGCGAAGGCTCGAAGACCTTCCCTCATGATCTCCAGTTCAGTCCGACTCATGACCCTCAATGCGATATCTTATTTCCTCCGATGCTTCTTTCTCTTTTTCCACAATCCGCAAACGCACTAGTGTCCCTTTTGAGCATTTTTGCACGCCGCATATCATTTGTTTTCCATCTACAACTCTCCGCATCTCATTCTGTGACGTTTTCACGACCTCTTTTTTGGCTACGGAATCAACAATCTGCACTCTAACATGCTTTAATTTCCCACACACACACAACCTCTCTCTGGCTTTCAATACACACGCTTCTTTATTGTGTTTATTCCCCGGTCATACCCACCGTTGTTGTTTAACCACTCATTTTAACATTCCTGCAACCAACTTTCTCTCGTTACATCTGCCCTTCTTTTCGCGCGACTGTCTTATCTCTGGGTAATGGTTTGTTAATGGGTGCCTTTTTCTCATATATTTATAGAGTTGATGATATCCGCTCTCACAACACCTACTACTCAATTCTCTGGATGAGCTTTTTTCTTTGTCGTTTGTAGTTACCCCCCCTGCTCATCTTGTAATTTCCTTCTTGTATAAAGTCAGTAGAGCACACAAATTTAAAGGGAAAACATTTCAAATCTTTCTATTCTATGTGGTTGACTGTCCATTCCAAGCTAGATTTGGAGACAAGAAAAATACCCCGTTTGTGTAGTAGTAGTACGTTGGTGATTACGATATGCCACGAATGTACACTTTGCGGTGAAAGAGGATATGTTAGGAAAGTCTATATATGTGATGTGCTGTATCGATTGATTAAGGTAGATGTGACGACTGCGACGTTATACGCCGAGGCTGTTCGAAAGATGCCGTTAGACATGGATGGCCGCAAAACATAGGAAGAACAAACGAACCGTCGTTTAGTATGCTCGTATACGACATACGATATCGACACCGCGGGGACGACCTAAACCCGAGGGCAACGCAGAGACATGGTCAGAACTCGATATATCCAGTCATAACATACAAATGGAACTTCAACTGACCTTGGCTAATGTCGGGAACAATCCCCGATAAAACCCTCTCCATCCACCTGCCTCCCATGTCTTGACAGCAACGTCAACGATGCCAGTATAGCGCTGCGGGTGACCTGGTGACCCCGATGCCTGGTACCTTGTCCGTACAAGGTTCAGGGGGTACACACTAGCCGCGCCGACGCTCCCGGAAATACTACCGAATGCGAGTAGAGCAAGAACCCCTGGCTCTGTCTTCCCCGTAGATTTGCAATACGCGATTTTGAGAGCTTCGAATGTGCTCATGTCAATTGCTGAATAACTGTCGAGTCGAAGAGACAAGTCAATGAGAACACGACGTCACACCAGAAGCCAGATGGTACATACGGAAAGACACCCATAAGCCCGATCTATTCCAGCCTATGATTTAGTTTTGTGATTTATTAGCATTACAACCAGGCACGTACCGTTAATCCACGATAGAAGCCACGGAAGCCATATAGCGAGTACACTGTTCGGAAAGCGTCAACTATTGAGCGACGCTGTTGACCGGCGTTGCTCATCATTTGGGTCTATTAATCACAAACAGTAATTTCAGAAGGATGAACGGAACAGACTTCGGCATGCTAACCTTGAGCGTCTCCATTGGATAGATGGCTGTTACAGAATCAATGAGTCAAACTCCGTTGAGTCTTTGTCGAGATGGAGGGACGTACACAGTTGACTACTGATACCACCAATGCCTCCCGACAAGAAGCGACTAACACCACTGATATCCCGTGGATCTTCCACTTGATCCCAATACTTCGCAAACGCCCTTTTCTGAAAGCCCGCATCAGCCGCTATTCCCCAAGTACAGCCAGGAATGAACGAACCGAAGATTCATACGCAAAGAATTTAATCGCAGACTCGGGGAATATCTTGGCCACGGAGAGCCCATTGCCAGTCCAGAATGCAAGGACCCCACCTTCTGCGTATATCCGAGATACGGCAGAGGCAAGCACTTTGTATCCTGTCTGCCTTGCAGCAGGCAGCGCCCCACCAAGCTCCGGAGGTCGCGTTATCAAGAACACCTTTAACCGATCGAAAGGTGCCGTGCATGTACGGGAGACTGAGAGTGCGCGCATGAGCACATCACAAACTTCACCCGGATGAGGAAGACAAACCTGCTCCAGCGACTCCACCCGCAAATAGGAACTTGAGCGCGGTATGACCTTCCAGGACGTGTGAATCCACAAGTTCGTCGTCCTCGTAAAAATCTTCATCCTCTTCGTCCCAATCGTATGTGCGATTATTTTGAGGAAGGTGGAAACCCTCTGCGGAAGGAAGCGGTGGTTTATCTTCGGCACTGAGGCTGACGTCGCCTGTGAAAAGACAAAATCGAGGCAAGGCCAGGACTAGTGATTATAGCAACTCACCCTCCATGTTGACACGAGCAGCACCCCGGCCATCGTCGCCCAGATATC
This sequence comes from Candolleomyces eurysporus, assembly GCA_027579435.1. Classification (NCBI taxonomy): domain Eukaryota; kingdom Fungi; phylum Basidiomycota; class Agaricomycetes; order Agaricales; family Psathyrellaceae; genus Candolleomyces; species Candolleomyces eurysporus. The sequence continues at coordinate 93,723 of JANBPK010000009.1, read as the reverse complement.
TCCGAACTTTGTAGTACCGAAATATTTCTTTTGGTGACGCTTTCCGAGGGAGAAGAATAAGGAAATCTCTGAAATTTCCAAAAGTGACATGTGGAGAGTCGGGGTCAGAGGAGAGTGCGGCTTTGAAGTCTGCAAGGGTCGCGGGATCGATTTCTATCCCTGCAGTCGGTGTAAACACGTTGTCCACGCAGTACAAACGAGATGAGATGACACGTACCAGATTTTGTAAGTGCCGCATGCAATTCTGCCATATCCAGGTGTCCATTGCCGTCCAGGTCGAGTTCATCGTGGAAGATATGCCAGAGCTCTAGGTGGCAGTCCGGTTAGGCGGTCGAACCCAGCGAGATTCCCTCGACGAATTACACGTACCAACTTCCTTTGCTTCGGCGTACTTTTTGAATTCGTCCCAGGTGATACGGGACGGTCGCGAACTCGATGGGTCCTCCTTGCACCGACCAACCAGTTCGCTGTCGTACATGCTCTTGAGGGATTTGGCTTTTTCGGGCGTTAGCACTTGGTCATGGTGGTGCTCGCCGTCGTGCTCTGCTTGGTGTGTTGAGTGTGGCTGCTGCTGCTGGGATAGGCTTGCCCATAGCTCTTGCAGTCTGCGTTTTCGTTCGTCCCTCCCTTCTGCGCGCCGAAAGTCAGCAAGGGTATGCGGTTGGGGGTCTGCTGGGTTTTGTCGAGTACTGGGCCCGTTCGGTTGCATAACGGAGTCGCGTCTTCCATCCTTTTGCTGTGAAGGAGTGGGTGTGGACATTTATATAGATAGATAGAAAATCTCCGGAGATGGATGGGGCCCTCTAAGCGATGCTGGCGGTCTAGTGAGAGGAGCTGGCAAGCGTGCGGAGAGGTAATGAGCGTAAGAGCGAGAGTCTGGTGGAGAGCCCTGCTCTCATATGCTCATGGTGGATTATCGCACAGAACGGTTATGGTCGACGCCGCCGAAGGATGATGACGCTCGACTGCCGGAATGCTTGGAGTTCCGGGTGTCTTCTCTCCCTCACATCAATCCAACACGTGGGTCTGCCAGCCAATGCACGCTTGGACATTCCAGATGTCACTCATTCCACTATCTACTAACATAGAACTGCATAAGGGTTTGTCATAAGCATAGGCATAATTTATAATCATAAGTTAGGCTCATCCAGAGCTTCAGCAGCAAAAGGCCGTCAAGAACTTCTTCATTCCAGCGCCACACGATGTCAACATATTGCACAACCCGGGTGGCGATTGAGTCTCCTCTTGATCTTGGTATTGTGATTTGTCGAATTCCACCTCCGAAAAATCTTTGTGCGAGTATAGAGGTCCAGGGTATCCACTGAGTCTGGGGTCCGACTCCGAGACAAATGTGGCTAACTGACCAGACCAACCTGAAGATACATTCGGGTTGCTTGAATCCACGTTCGGCACCGCCAGGGAGACAAACGTCTTTTCTGTGATAAACGAGGGCATGGTGCGTAGTGAGGGCCCCTCATGTGTACGACTTGTTTCGCCTGCGCTTAGCTCTTGGTGCACGGGCGCTTGAATCTCAATTGTCGGAGCATGGTCTTCCGGGGGAAATGCACCCGTCAGACGCCGCTTCTTGTGTTGAGCACGAAGTGGGGGCGTCGGAGGGCGATAACTCTGGGCGTACGAATCTATATTAGGGTCCGCAGGAGTGGAGATGAACGCAATACTCACTTTATGCGCCCCCCGCTTCTTTCGATCTTGGCCCGAGGTTGTGGGGTCGTCTGTACTATTGTCCAACCGGGAGTTGAAGGAAAGATTACCCGTACGGCATGAAGAAGGGACAGCGAGCTGAGTCTTTATTAGATATTTAGTCAAAAAAGAGGTTTATAAAACACGCACGTCAGACCCAGTAAAACTATGGTCTGGAGTAGGGAGGAACATGCTTGGGACCAACAGTTCCACAGTTTGTTCCGGGAGATCGGGCCTCTGCTCTGTAGACTGGGAGCGGCTCCAACTATTAGGAAGCTGAGAGGGTTCAGAGAGACCACCGTCAATTAAGCAAAGAGGAGATAAATAGATTGTCTCCGCACCGAGAGCAACTCATCAGTAGTTTCGTCGAGTTGTAATGGAGGTAGAGGCTGTGGAGGGACAGGGACAGGGGATGGCGGTGGAGTGGGCTCATACTTGGGCACTGGCTTTCGGTAGCTCATATTTCGGCGAACAGTCGGGGGGGCCNATCGAGGGGAAGGGTGGAGAAGCCGAAGGTTATCGCTAGCTGGAGCGGAGGGAAAGGCCTGGAGGTGATTGCTAAAAGGGCCTGCCTTTTAGTGGAACTGGAGAAGCCACTGTCACTGTGTAACAAGGGGGACAAAGGCTGCGACGAGGATATGGTGGCCCAAGCATGCATTGTGAGGCGATACGGCTGCGTCGATGGCATGGTGGAGGTGAGGCACGATGCAGCCACACACAAATCGCGTTGAAGGCGCGTTACGTGACTCGATGGGCGATCTGATGGCTGGGATCATGATCCAATTTGCCAATTCGACGGCTCTTGCCACTCCTGTCCGCAGCATCCATTCCTTTTCTTTCTACCGACACTCATTAATCTTGCCACGTCCCTGGTTCAAAGCATATGTGGCGAAGGATTAGCGCTGGTAGTATGCAGATATCCAAAATTACGACAGACAGGTTCATAAGGTACCCAATCGAGTCCTCTATCTATCTACATAGTGTCCGGTCACTCATTTTCCCGTGCATCTGCCATTCTTCATCTGCGCCATTGTGCGGAGGCATCAAAGCTTCTCGATGATGGCAGAGGTGAAATCCGAGGTAGTAGAAGAGCCTAAAATTGCTTGAGATTCGAAACCAGGAAGAAGGAGCGGAAGCAACGTACCACCCATGTCTGCTGTCCTGACCTTGCCCTCGTTGATGACGCCAAAGGTAGCAGCGGCAATGTTGTTGGCGATGGAATCAAGGCTATTGAGACATGTGTCAGCGTCCGGCTACATCGCAAGCGAGAACAAAACAAACCCAAGGTGTCGGAGCATCATAGTAGCGCTCAAGATCATGGCAGTGGGGTTGGCGGTGTTGGTGCCCATGATGTCGCTGGCGACGTGACGACAGCCGGGTTCGAAGAGAGCGTATTCCTACAACACGGTCATCATGATGGTCGGCAATCTCGACAAGATATCAACACTTACACGTCCGACGTTGCAGCCAGGAACGATGCCAGGACCACCTACGAGAGCAGCACCGATGTTGGAGACGATCGCACCATACAAGTTGGGCATGACCATCACATCGAATTGCCCGGGACGAGCAACAAGTTGCATGGACCTAACACAACGCGTTAGATAAAGTCGGGCGGTCTACGGGAGTCGGAAACTGACGTGTTGTCCACAATCATGTCATTGAACTCGATGCCTGAGGACTTGTAATCCTCCGCGACTCGGCGGAAGGTGTTGAGGAAAAGACCATCACCGAGCTTCATGATGTTAGCCTTGTGGACACATGTCACTTTCTGTAAAAGGATCAGTACGGCCGGGGCGGGTAGACACGGATGAAGAACTCGCCTTCCGTCCGTTCTTGAGGGCAAAGTCGAACGCGAACCGTGAGATTCGCTCAGCCTTGGCGCGCGTGGACACCTTCAAGTTTTCAACGACGCCGGGATAGCTCTGGTGTTCAAGACCAGAATATTCACCCTCGGTATTTTCTCGAATGATAGCAAAATCGACGTTGGAGTGCCTTGTGGGGAATCCGGGCAAGGACTTGCAGAGAACGACGGACGCGTAGATATCAAGCTGCTGGCGCATGGCCACGTTCCACGAGATGTGACCGGACTGGGAAATGGGAGTAAAGAGAATTCCTGTTGCACGCGTCAGAACACTTCCCGACTGGAGAAAGAATGTGCCATACCCTTCAAGCCAACTTTGTTTCGCTTCAAGCTGTCCATAGCCTGCTTGAAGAGGGCCTCTCCGGACGAGGACATGCCGGAGACGTCGTACTGCTCCCATTCAATGGGAGCATTGACGTGCTGGAAAATTTCCTTGACCGAGTCTGTAATTTCCGCGCCAATACCATCTCCGGGAATAAGTGTAACCTATGCGGAAAAAGTCGGCGTCTGAGATAAGGGCGGTGGAGCTGGAAGAGGACGTACGGTGTATGTACCGCCGTATTTTGTGGCAGGCTAGAGTTGAATTTGAGATGAGTATGAAATATTGGCTGCGGGTGCTAAATAAGGAACCCACTCTGTCGATAGCACTGACTCTCGGGTAGCCTGCGGCGAGAGTAGTAGCCTGCCTAGCCTACGGCCGTGGATGTGGGTCAGATACAGAAACACGGCATAGACAGCTGCGACGATGAACATACAGGCTTTGCGAGGGCAGGACGGACGGCGGCGGAGAGGGCGCTGCGCAACATGGCGGTCGGGAGGAAGAAAATAAAGTGTCGAGGGCAACGAGGACTTGACGGGACTATCAAAAAACGTCACTAAGTTCATTCCACGTGTAGCCTTATCGCCATCACGTGCGTCGTCGGCGTCGCGGAACTATGATTGATTTTGATTTGCTCCCGCTCGCTGTTTCGGTGGATCCCAGGCCCCCCGCTCCTCTTGTCCTCCCCTCCCCATCCTCCCCAGCGGCCAGCCATGGGCGACCCTACCGAGTCTCCGGTACCTCACAGACCGAGGGAGACGTCGTTCTACGTCGCCTTTCTCGTCGCCGTTCTGCCGCTCTGGTCGGTCGTCCCCGCGTCATGGCTGTTTGTCGTCTACTCGCTGCACACGGGAAGGATTTGGGTTTATGGCGTCGCGGGCCGGTCATTTTTTTTGCTGGCCCTTTGCGAGGTCAGCCCAGCACTCTCCTCGTTGCTGTATGTTCCGCACTAACGCACCCACTGCAGGTCTTCTTCGGTGTCTACCACTACCAGCTGGCCAGGCAAATAGCAGGTCCCTCTCCCTGTGGGCCGGCCAACCCTATAGAGATGCAAACTGCCTTCACTCGTCTCTTGAAAACAGGGTTGGCTAATTTACCGGAAGACGGTGGGGACGAAGAGTCGCTCTCCACCGAGCGTCCAGGAAGCCCCGAGGAACAGATCACTCAGCTCGAACCGCATGATCCTAGGGCCGTCGATTTCCGAAACTGCCTCAGGACTTGGTTCTGCAAAGTCCCTTGGTCCTCTGTGAAACTCGACAACCTACGCCGATGGCTCTATTGGTCGATGTATAACGACGAAATGCCGCCGTACGAGCAACTCTGCCAGTCACGTCGCCAACTCCTGGACGAGTCCTTGGACCTCCTCCAGAAGCGTTTGGGCTGTCAAGCAGAGGATGGTCACAATCCGTCCATTCGGTCGATGTGCCTGACCATTGACCCTGTCCAAATCTGGGGACGTCCCTTTATCTTCTACGCCTCCGTTAAACTTGCCAACTGGTCCATCAAGGCGTATTACAAACGCAACTTTGACGTTCGTCACGAGTGCCATGGAGATCTTGAGTTAGTTCCGACACTTAGCGATCCTTATCCTAACTTTACTAACCAAAAATCGACAGGTACCTCGTTCGAGTTCCTGAAGGCTGGGATCAGCTGTCCTCGCCCCACCCGCTCGTCTTCATCCATGGCCTCGGACTGGGTTTATTGCAATACCACATGACGCTTTCTCATCTATTCGAGACAATCACAGATCGTCCTATACTTGTGGTGTTACAACCCCATATCAGTCAGGACGTCTTCCATCCCAAGTTCCTGCAGCCAATGAATCGACATCAACTGGCCGACAAGTTGGCATCCTTGCTCAAAGAATTTGGATGGGCTGAAGTCGACTATGCCGACGACACCATTGAAGATGAGGACGAGAAGCAGGTCGCGAAGGCACTGACGGGGAAGCGAAAGGGTGTCACAATCCTCAGTCACTCCAAGTAAGAATTCATCCATTGGTGTGAGACCGACGTTGCCTAACTCATCGACAGCGGTTCATACACCCACGCTTGGATACTGAAGAATCACCCCTATCTCGTGGCGCGTTCCTGCTTTGTTGACCCCGTCACATTCTGCTCTTGGGAAGGAGGTATGGTCTCATTCGGTTCTTTTTGGCCGAAAGTCAGCACTCAACATCTCCTTCCATAGACGTTTGCTACAACTTCCTATACCGGCCACCAGCAACGGTGCGATTTTACTTTTGTTCAACTTTTCATGATAAATCTGACGCAACGCCGCATTGACAGGCCATCGAGCTTTTGATGAAATATTTCGTAGGCACGGAACTTGGAGTTGCCAATCTCCTCCAGCGGCACTTTGATTGGGTTTCCAACTCCTTGTGGTATGAAGAGATTCCCAATGCTAGGGATTCTTCCAAGACACTGTTTGTCCTCGGTGGAAAGGACAGTATCCTTCATTCTGCCGTAAGTCTCCGCTTACTCCTGCATGTTTTGTCTGTCAATTAAACGATCTTTGTCAGCGGGTTCAACGGTATCTGACGTCCCATGGAATTCGAAAGAATCTGATTTACGACCCCGAAGCAAAACACGGCCAGGCCCTTATGGCTGGCGGACCTACTCACGGCAAAATTCTCCGGTGGTTGCGCGAACAGGAACTACACTAGACCACCTTAACGACTCGGACATTGCACGAACTGTTACGGATATCATTGATCATCGAACTCTCGCCGTCTTCACTCTGGCAACGACTCTAGATGGCTTAACATAATCTAACGATAACTGTTACTAGATTTATACCGGCAAACCGTTTGTATACCCATCCTGTATACCCTCATCTGTTGTCTCGTCCTGTTTCATAAGCGGGGTTGCTACTTGTATTCTACAATATCTGTGGTAGATAATGCGTCCTCTGTATTCGGCGTTAATTCAGCCATAATACCTCTCTTCACGAAAAGCCGGAGCGCGTTCTTGTATAAAACGCCGGTCAGCCTATCCCCATCCTCTCTATAATGCTCGTTCAGCTGCTTGTCGAACCATGCCGCCGATTCAGTGCTAACGGCTGTCGATGCGAGACCATACACTCGTCAGTACCTGGACTAAAGCATTGCGATAACGGTCTGGCTTACCGGGGAAGTCAGAGCCCCATAGCAAATGTCCGGGCCTGGCGAATTCCTCCATGGCCTTCAGCGCTGGGCCGTAAGCGCTCAACGCAGTCTCGAAATAGAAAGACTTGAAATCGTCAAGGATTTCTTCTGGGGAGAGGGTGCAGCCCATATAATTTGACAGCACGGCGGTCCGCGCGGCCATTGAGCTAACGGTGCCCCCCCATGTGGGCAAGGATAATCTTGACGTCGGGGTATTGTCGTTTTCGACCCGTGACGACCAGGTGGGCTGCTGCCTTGAAAGTTTCGTTCGGGACCTACGAGCAGGCAACACGGTCAGAAGTTGCCCAGACCTTGGCAGGGAAAAGCGCAGACCTCGGTAATAGGTATGCCGAGGAAAAAATGGGGGTACGGAGTCGACGATGGTGTTTGGGTGCCGTGCAAAAATACGACGGCTTCACGTCGATTCAGTTCTCGCCAAATGGGCTCATAAGCGTCGTCGCCAATATACTCTAATGACTTTGAACGAGGGATCAGGAGACCAATCGTTTGCACACTTACTTGCTGACTGGCCTCGACCATAGCTAGAGGCCAGGGAAATGCCGTCAGCGTTGAGGTCATCGAGGGAAAATGCGATCTCTCTGAGACAGCCTGAAGGACTTGTCTTCAACACATTCGCTTCTTGATTTCTTGCTAACTCACCTTCAATGTCGTCCAGGAATGGTAGAGTGGCAAAAAACCCGAATCGAGTGGGATGCTCGCGGCAGACATTAGAAGCGAATTCATTCCGTGCTCTTGCAGCCTTTCTGTTCTCCTCGCTGACCGTTCCCAGAGGGATTGCAGGATAGGAAAGGATGCTAATATCGATTCCCAGCTCATCCATGGCCTTTAAACTCAGCTCTGGGGACCAAGGAAGATGGCCAGCCGGGGTCTTCCATCCGATGTCTTGATTGGTTTGTAACTTGGATTGGTGGAGCTCGGGAGGAAAATAATGGTGGTGGACGTCGATAACGGGCATTGGGGGTGTATGAGAGCCGGGGTGAAAAGGGCACGTATATACAAGTCATGCCAGGTTGGACGAGTTTAAAAGGAAAGGGCACGTCGTCAGAGGTCCAAAAATGTTATTTGAATTTCCATTCGTGATAGCAGATGACACACTATGAACGTGATAACCTTTAATCTTGAGCTTCCTTCCTGAAGGGTTTACATTCTTCCGAGTCCCAGCTAACAAACTGGCCACTAAGAGATTTCGGAGCGCGCACAGCGAGGGAGGCGATAACGTATCCACAATCTTCGGGCTTGACTAACTTTCCATCAGCGTGAACTTTGAGGAACTTCTGGTAGTCCTCTGGGGGCATCACCGAGCCTCCAGTTGACCTTATCTCTGCTTGCATCTGATGAAATACATTAGCATAAACCTTTGAATGAACGAAAAGAGCTGACCGTCGTGTCGACCATACCAGGGCGGAGAGCAACTGAGGTGATGCTGGGCTCTTCCTCTGCCAACGTCCTAGCGCGGGGTCAACCTACATGCAAAGAAGGCGAGGTGAATGCCCACCTGCAAAGGGAGTTCATGGCTGCTTTGCTAGCATTATAGGGTCCCCATGCAGCTGAACCTTTGATGGCAGCTCCAGAACTGATGAAGACGATCCGACCACCAAGCGGGTTCTTGCGCAGGGAGGGAAGGGCACTCTGTACTGCGGTGACCAACGAAAAGAAATTGACATCAAAGTGGCGCTTCCACTCTGACAGAGGAGCGTTGTCGCCGATCTTGCCAACCGGCTCGAGAACACCTGCGTTCAGGACGAGAGCACTGATTCCGTGGTGCTTTTGGGCGGCCGAGTGGATGGCATTGGCCAAAGCGTGCTCATCCGCACTGTTTGATGTATATATATATGAGAGACGGGTACAGTCTCAGGTACCGCAGACGCACACATCACAGGCAACAATGTTGAGATCCTCGTGTGCGAGACCGAGCTCATACAACTCGGGGCTGCAGGAACGTGAGAGTGCGACCACGACGGCCTTGAACTGCAAAAGCAGATGGCGGGTGACGGCCAGGCCAATGCCTCTAGAATGCGCATGCTCATCAATGGATTGTGCAGACACAAAGATGGATTTTTGAGAACCTGGAGGCACCGGTGACCAGGATGACAGGCTTCGTCATTGGAGGGGAGACGAAAGGGTGATGGCGGGTGGACGGANCCGGGGCGCGTCGCTGGGGCTGAGTTTGAATGCCAGCAAACCCCAACAGGCCGTTACGCGGTTCTGCGGTGGACCTAAAATATCGACCGCCTTTTTCTCTCTCCCCCCAACTCAACCATGGTTTCCCGTCTGGTCCTCTCCCGTTTCGCCCCTGCCTTGGCCCATGCCAGACGACCAGTCGCTGCCCTCCCAAGGCACGCCCTCATGGGCATTCGCCGCTATGCAACGGCCGACACGGAGCAGCATACGGTGCGCTTTGTCACAGCTGTTTTTGCTTCCGCCCATTAATATGCTCTCCACAGATGACTGTCCGTGAGGCGCTCAACCTGGCCATGGAGGAAGAGATGACCCGTGACGAGAACGTCTTCATCCTCGGTGAAGAAGTTGCCCGTTACAATGGTGCCTACAAGGTATGTTGACTTGCTGGAATCCTGCTGCACCCGTTTAATGACGTCTTCCGTCTTCCGTCGAAAGGTGACCAAGGGACTCATGGACAAGTTCGGCGAGAAGCGAGTCGTCGACACTCCCATTACTGAGATGGGCTTTGCTGGCATTGCCGTCGGTGCAGCTCTGCAGGGTCTTCGTCCGATGTAAGTTTTTCCGTTCCCAAGCACGACACACTTATCGCTGACGCCACATCCGAAAGTTGCGAGTTCATGACCTTCAACTTCGCTATGCAAGCCATTGACCAGATTGTCAACTCTGCTGGAAAGACCTACTACATGTCCGGCGGTAACGTCCCCTGCCCCGTTGTTTTCCGCGGACCCAATGGTGCAGCGGCCGGTGTTGGCGCCCAGCATTCTCAAGACTATGCGGCATGGTACGGATCCATTCCCGGTCTCAAGGTTGTTAGCCCTTGGAGTGCCGAAGATTGCAAGGGTCTACTCAAGGTAAGCTGCTTATTCTGGTGTCACCGAGTAACGTAGGCTCACTCCAGGTAGTCGGCAATCAGAGATCCCAATCCCGTCGTCTTCCTGGAGAACGAGATGCTTTACGGTGTTTCGTTCCCAATGTCGCAGGAAGCCATGTCGTCGGACTTCTTGCTGCCAATCGGGAAGGCCAAGGTTGAGCGGGAAGGCAGTGACGTGACCATTGTTGCCCACAGCAAGATGGTCACTCACAGTCTTGAGGCAGCAGAGGAGCTGGCCAAGGAAGGCATCAAGGCTGAGGTTGTCAACCTTCGCAGCATCCGTCCCCTCGACATCGACACCATCATCAAGTCGGTCAAGAAGACTAACAGGTAAGTTTTCCCTTTCCGTTGTCCATCGGTCTATCCAACTCAAATGTTTTTAGGTTGGTCATTGTTGAGGGTGGCTTCCCCCAGTTCGGTGTCGGTAGTGAAATTTGTGCGCAAATTGTTGAGAGCGAGGCATTCGACTATTTGGATGCTCCCGTTGAGCGTGTCACTGGTGCTGATGTGCCAACACCCGTAAGTTTTATTTATATTCCGATAGATTCCCGAACTCAACATCATTTTGTAGTATGCGACCAACTTGGAAGCTCTTGCATTCCCAGACACCCCTCTCATCACCAAGGTCGCAAAACGTGCACTTTACCGCACAAACTGATCTCCGACAGTCCCTCCCTCCATAGACTATTATCCCGACATGCTTTCTTAGACATCTTAATACATCGATATACGGGGCGCCCTTTTGGTTTAGCGATAAAACAATTGGCATTACTTCTGGATAGTCTGAAGCCGAATCCGAACCGCGTTCGCGTGTGCTTGAAGTCCTTCACAGTCGGCCAAAGTCGCGACAACGGGACCAAGGCCTCCCAAACCATCGGGTGTAATTTGTTGGGACGTGATGTGCTTCTGGAAAGACTGAGTGTTGACACCGCTGAACTGGCGTGCGTAGCCATTCGTTGGCAAAGTGTGGTTGGTGCCAGAGGCATAGTCACCGCAGCTAAGGTACATCGTCAGTCAGTGACACATGTCCTAACTCCGAATAGAGGTTGACTTACCTTTCGGGTGTATAGGGCCCAACGAAAACACTGCCCGCGTTCTCCACTCTGGCTACCTGGTCATGGGCGTTTTCGAGGTGGAGAATAAGATGCTCCGGAGCGTAATCGTTGGAGAACGCCACTCCTTCATCCACATTGGCAACCTTGACAATGTTGCTCTTTGCAATGGATTGACGAACGATATCCACGCGATCCAACGCCAGAGCTTGCGCCTCGACTTCGCGTTCGATAGCAGCAAGGTGATCGGGCTTCAAGTCGACGGCTACGAGGACGACTTGGGAGTCGACACCGTGTTCAGCTTGCGAAAGCAGGTCCGCTGCAACAAATGCTGGATTGGCAGTGTGATCAGCGATGACCTTTCAGAAAATAGCGATCAGTACAGGTGAGATGTGTAGGTGTGAGGTGAGCGTACCAAAACCTCGGAGGGTCCTGCGGGCATATCGATTGAAACCAAAGCATCGGTATCGTTTTGAACGAGCATCTTCCCCGCAGTCACCCATTGGTTTCCGGGACCGAAAATCTTGTCGACTTTGGGAACTGTTTCCGTTCCATAAGCAAGGGCCGCCACGGCTTGGGCACCCCCTGCCTTCAGAATTGCGGAGGCTCCTACCAGGTGGGCGACATACACCACTTCCGGAGAGATGCTGCCATCTGGTCTGGGAGGAGTGGCAAGGACAATCTCCTTGCAACCAGCCACCTGAGCGGGAATTCCGAGCATAAGAGCCGTGGAAGGAAGGACTGCGGTTCCGCCAGGAACGTACAGGCCAACTCGGGCGATCGCACGAGAGAAACGGGAGCATACAACCCCCGGCATGGTTTCGACAACCAAGGGGGCGGCGCTGATCTGCGCTGCGTGGAATTTGTGGATGTTCGAGTAGGCGACGTCGATTGAGCTCCGGATGTTCTCTGGCAATCGCATGGTCTCTGGTGCGAATGGCGGGAATACGACCGTCGAGGACAGTTTAGCCTTGTCGAATTTCGCTGTGAACTCCAGTAGGGCGGCGTCTCCCCGTTTTCGAACCTCGTCGACAATCGGCCGAACCTTCTGAATCATTTCTCCGGAGTTCAAGACCGGCCGACGGAGGAGTTGGGCTCGCTGTTCTGGCGATACTGCTGAGAGATCGTATGTATTCATGGTGATTGGACCGTCGGCCGAGGGCTGGGCAGGTGTAGGGGGGGCCACTTCCTTCTTCTCCGTAGACCACTGTGGTTTTGCGTTTCCTGCTCTCCGTGTTACACGCTTGGCTTTACGATCCAAAGACCGTTCAATGTCGGCAATGGTGACACCCGCTGCCGTGCACTTGGTTAGTGCAAAGTAGAAGAGGTCTGCGGCTTCAAACGCGACGTCCTCCTTGTTCTCCGCACGGCAAAGTTCATCGGCTTCCTCCATGATCTTTGACTGCAAAAGTTTGGGATCGTTGAATAGACGGTGAGTGTAGGACCCTTCTGGAGCAGACTCCAATCGGGAAGCAAGGGTCCTTTCGAGTGCTGGGAGGCCACTTGCTTCGGCGAAGCATGATTCTCGGTTGAGGTGGCAAAAACCGGCACCGTGCTGGACGACTCGGAATTCCAGACTATCCGAATCGCAGTCCACACGGATGCTAACGACGTCTTGGGTGGCGCCCGACGTCTCCCCCTTCCTCCACAAACCATGCTTGCGAGATTGATAGACGCCCTTCCCCGTGAGGATGGATTCCTTGACGGATTCTTTGGAGGAGTAAACGAGTCCGAGTGAGTGGCCGGTTTCGGTGGAGACAATTGTGGGGTATAGGCCATCGCTACGGTCCGAAACCAGGGGAGCAAGGTATGCATCTGCGATATTGATTTGCTTGGCAGATGAAGCTTCAAGTGTGATTTGAGACGACGGGATAATTAGCGTCGCTCCGATTCCGCGCAACTGCCTGATATTGGAAACAGTCGGGGCATCGCCAGACGTTTGGAGGACATATATCGAGGAGTTGGTGAAGAATTTTGCAATGGAAGAGATAAAGTCCAAGTCCAATGTTGGGGTTTTGAGGAGAACACCGGAGACGTTGCTTCGCACTTTATCGGAGACGGCACTGACATTGGCGACGTCTATGAGAAGAACTAGACGCTCTGGCGGGATTGACCCAATGACGTCTTTGGCCCATGACAATGGAAGGATGAGCTTTTCAATCCCCTCATTGAGCCAATCCACCAGGGTCTCTAAATCGGCTGGATCGGTGGTCGGTTCAAAGAGGAGATAGGGATGGTCAGGACTGCCGGCGATAAGAACAGAGGATTGGGCCGAGAGAACGACAGGCCCAATACGATTGACGGCCGTGAAGAGAGCCTCGTTTTCTTCTGATATCAGAGGTAGAAAGCTCGACATGGTGACAACGAGGAGAAGAGGTTCGGAAAATTGTCAATTGCAATTCATTATCACTTTCATGTTTTCGGACTTCGGAGTCATACCTGTTCCCAGTGCAGCCAAGATCTTATCTCATCTAAGCCATGTATAGGCCTTGTAGTGTAGCGGTTATCACTCAAGATTCTGATTGCATCAATTTCTTGAAACCCAGGTTCGATTCCTGGCAAGGCCTTCCCTTTTGATCTTTTTGTCCATCCAGTGGTAACAGTGCGTCAAATACTAGATTTTGAGGTGAGCGACGGTGGTAGTGAGGTTCATAATTCTTTGTAAAATACTCGTAAAGGGCAAGTTTGCGGCACACAACGTGCTGTAAACGTCGATCACCTCAATGACGCAGGCGGGGTATTCCCTATGATGTCATCGGTCTCTTTGGGAGTACTTTAACCACCAACTCGAACGGTTCGTGAGCATCCACGTAGCAAACCATGTCTTTTCTGCACATCCCAAACATCTTGCTCGCTATTCCTCGCAACCCCGTCACCGCAGTGGGCCTGCCTTTGGTGGCAGGCTTTTTGTCGGGCTCGCCTCCGTCCACGAAAGTTGCGAACAGCAACTGGTACTTTGTAAGTCTTGTGCAAATGCCATCCTTGCCTTGCTAAACCTTCTCTCAGGGTCTAACCGCACCGCCCGGCCAACCACCTCGAGAGGCTTTCCCTTTCGTATGGACTCTGCTTTACTGCTGTGAGTCAAGCTGCGTTTAAACCCCTGGTACTGTCCTGACAGACCGGATATCAGCAATGGGATATGCCTCTCATGTCGCCGTCAAAGCATTGGACACCGCTGTCACCACAACGAGCAGGTAAGCCCAAGGAGCACTTTGCGTTTCAGCGGCGGACCAAATTGAACCCACTTCAGAGATAATCTCACCCTTGGAATCGGTCTTTACTACGTGCAACTGGGGCTGAACTTTGCTTGGAGCCCACTGTTCTTTGGAGCGCACCAGGTATGTTCAGAGCTTGTTTACATCACCCATGAGCTCACAACATTCCCGCTTAGACCGGCCTCGCGCTAGTAGACAGTGCAGCTTTAACCATATCCACTTGGTACATGACCGTAAGTAGTTTTGCTTCAATGACAGTCAACGGTATTCTGAGCTTTCATTTAGAAACTGTTGGACAGGCCGACTAATGGCAAAGCCACATATTACCTCCTTCCATACTGCGCGTGGTTGGCCTACGCGACCTATCTCAACGCTGGTATATGGTGGTTGAACTACGGCCCTGGCAAGAGGTCGAAAGGCTTGTAATGCCCGACACATTCACAATTTCCTCCTGAGACTGTACAAGTTTGTAATATATGGTGACTGATAATTATACCTTCGGTTTACTATCCTTGGAAGCATCATCCGAGTGGGGTTCAGAAAAGTCCAAATTTACTTGGTCAAATGTGTGATCTTCGTCGAGAGCGGCCTCATATTCTTCTAGAGACAAATGTGCGCCTTCCTCGCTAAATGTCGTCGACGTGGAGAGGTGGCTCAATTCTGGACCCACGTTGGCGACGGTGGGATCTTGAGAGGCGGAGTTGACAGGGAGGGTTTGAGGACTATCAGGTTCCTTCTTGCGGAGGGCGAGGATCTTGGAACAGAAAAGTTGCGATTTCTTCCCCCACTGGTCAATCTCAGGGCGGAAACTTGTATAGAGGATCCATGCTTTGGCGTTCAATTCGGAGGGATCGTAGCTCTCTGCTAAGAGACGCATTGTACCGATAACATGTGGCAAAGCTTGTCGGAAGGAGCGAGAGAGATACCCGAACGCTGTCATTGGGCTTACTGGGTTGCTGTTGGAAAGTGCGCGCCACTGCTCGTCCTGTGTTCGGTAGACGGGTCTGACGTATATCGTGGGTTTAATGACACTCCGGCAAGATTAAGAGACCCTACTTACACCCTAATTGACGTCAGTTACGGGTAGGAAAGGCAGCAGGAAATTGACGCACCTTCTCCCAATCAACTCGACATATGGCTGAGCTCCATTCGTCGAGGCTTCGAGGCCCTGTTCCTTCTTCTTGTCGTATAATCCGAGTGTTATACCCTTCGAGACAGCATTCATTTCTGTGTATACGGAAGCTGGGCCCTGTCAGAAAGGCTCGGCATCATCATGATTGGCGCACACCTATACTGAGCGCTTCTTCTCGCTTGAAATTTAGGCGTTCAGCGACTACGGTCGCCCAAGCGGTCATGACGGGTGCCCTATTCACAACGATGAATTTTGATTTCAAGATATCCTCGTCAAGGACTTCGTTGAAGTCGAAGCCTCCACCAGACTTGGTTTGTGTTCGTCTTCGTTTAGTGGGAGAGGTGGGCTAGGTCTGTGTAAGGACTGAAACCGAGCAAGTGAAGATGAATGAATGGCCTACTTGCGTCGTCGTCGCTGTTGATTGAGAGGGAGAAGACGGCTCTGCTTCAGCTGCGGAAGAGGAAGGCTTTTCAGCACTTTCCTCGCTCTGGTCGTCTCTTGTTCGTTTCAAAGTTTTTCGTTTAGGTGCGAACCCAGCCTTTCGAAACGCAGCCAGTATGAGTTTCCGATCCGCCGCATCCTCTATTCCTGCAGCTTTCAATTTGAAATCCGTTAAAAGAGCCAACTGACTCGGACTCCCGTGTTCCTTGTAACTGAGAAGACCGCTCAGCACCCCACAGCCAAATGAGCATATTTGCACGAACATTTTGCCAGCAGCTGCCATAGCCTTTGCAACGGGTACGTTTCCATTTGTCAACAGTTTCAGATATTGCGGGAGAGGTAGCTTGGTATGTTCTGCGGACGACGACATTGATGTGGTTTGTGGTAAGCGCTCGAAGTCACGATTAGGTAACGTCTGGCACGCTTGAACCCAAACCACCACCTACCCATCCCGAGCCTACGACTATGGGAAACGATTCAGACTACGACGAACTCTTCAGCGACGATGAAGTCGAAGATGCACTGACTGCGGATCCCAATATTTTCAAACCTCACACCCGTATCGCTGCGCCAGCGGCTCAAAATCTATCAACAAAGACTCTGTATGGTAAGACTATTGTGCCACTCGACGCGCCTGGCCTCTCGTTGACCGTGTTTTCTTGTAGACATGATCCACGAAGGGGAAATAGACCTATGTCCGGATTACCAAAGAGGTATGTATCCATCTATCTGGCTCGAGAGGTTAACTTGGCGTGGCTCACGCTGCGCTCAGAGGTCGTATGGACCCAGCAGAAGCAGATGGCCGTTATAGACTCAATATGGAGCAACCTTTATGTCCCACCTGTTCTCTTCAATGTCACGAAAGATGAGAAGACGGGGGATGACATTCGTGTGTGCATAGATGGCAAACAGGTATGTCCGTTACATTATGTCTCGGTGTCCAAGACTTATCATCCATGTTCCAGCGACTTACGTCCATCTCGAGGTTCCTCGCTGGGGAGGTAAGCCTTTCCATGCCCGCAAACCGCCGAGTGCACTGACCAATTCGGTACCTTTAGATTCCATGTTCGTCGTCCAATTTGCCCTCCTGCCGCTCCTACTGAACCTACGACCTGCAGATCGGCACCCAATAACCAAGAAACTATGGTGGTTTACGGCTCCTTCGAACGGTCGGGTAAACCGCAATCAAATCCCAGAGAATGAGAAGGAAGACTTTCTAAACCGCACAGTGACTTGTGGTATGACTTCATATGCTCTAATTGAATTGATGACCGAGGGCTCACTGTGTTCATCTAGTCGAATACCGTAATCTGACCGATGCAATGGAGCGGGAGATCTTCCAGAGGGTTCAACTTGGCGTACCTCTAACGGCTGCTGGTAAGATTCAAAGCGCGTTGTTCGTACCGCTGCTCTAACACTCTGTGCAGAGAAGCTACAGGCTGTATCCTCTGATATGGCAACGTACGAATTCTCTCCTTCTGTCTACACCCTTCATCACCCAATTCTTATGCTGCTACCTAGATTCATCACTGACCTGGCGAAGCAACACGTCTGGATAGAGGGCGGCCTCCAGGATTACGTCGAATTCGATCAGAAGCGTGGTCGACTATACCAGAATCTGGCGCACCTGGTGTACTGCGTCGAAGGCCTGCCCGACGAACGTCGGTTTGCCACTTCTGCCAAGGTTACAGCATGGATAAACCGTCCTGAACCTGTCTCCAAACAGCTGAAGAGCATGGTTGATGGTACCCTCACAGAATTCCTTAAGATTGCGTCCGACGAGAAAAACAATCAAGCTTTCGATAAGATCAAGCAAAGAGTAGCTCCGGTTGAATTTATTTTCATTGGTACGCCCATTTCATATTTAATTCGGCCTGTTGTTGACACGCCCTCCAAGGTGTCTTGTTATGCCAGCTGCGAGACCATTCGCGACGTGAAAAAGGGAAGGCTCTGTATTCTTTCAGGAAAATGGCGCGCGAAACCTTCAAGGACATTCGGAACAATAGTTCTTGTGTCAAAGCCTTCTGGGAGTTTGTGGATCAAATTATCGAGGACCCTGAATATCCTATCGGTCTTCAGACACAACCTGCTAGTACTAGCAAGGCAAAAGGGAAGAAACGGAAAATCGAAGATGTGCAAACCAGCCCTTCTCGTCCAGGACCTGCCTCAAAGTCCAGATCTAGAAAGCCTCGTGTCTCATAACCACCTTTTTGATTTTCCAAAATATGAATATGATGGTTGTACAAGTAAGCTGCATTATAGACAAGTTAACTTTGGGCACCAAGAGAAAAAGAATATTTCTTATCCATTGTACTGCGCCCTCGCCGTGTACCATACAACCCCAGCTTCATTCACCGCCCGACAGTATTTCAATAACAGTTTGTCCCTCTCCTTGGAGTCGACGGCGATCTCTGAAAGGAAGGGGCTGATCTCTTCAACCTTCCATCTGGGCCGAGTGAGGAAGAGGTCCGAGAACCTGGCTGCCGGTTCAGTTGGTAGGTCAGACGCCGGGAAGTAGCTGAGGGTGTCTTTATCCGTAATGCCAGAGCTGCGCTCCAGGTAATTACCCTACACCAAGGCGAAATAATGAGCATTCAAGTTCGTCGGCACATTCGATCAAGCTGTTTTTCGGGGGGGNAGGGTTTATTACTTACCGCGATCAGACGCAGCTCGACGCGGTCTGCAAAGGTATCTCCGACGGCTTCCCTCCATTTATCCATAAACACCTCCTTTTCGATGGGGTTGTTCTGCTTGTGGTCCCTGAGGATGCCCAGGCCGAGCTCGCTAAGCACTTCGTCGACGTTCATCTTCCACATGCCTCCTTGCAATTCGCCGAACCACCCCAAAACCTGCGAGGAAACCACGCGCGGAACGTCATGTTCCCTTTGAAGCTCGCTCGTTAGCCGGTCCACCGAAGCGGCGGAGTGGGGCAAGGAAAGCGAGACGAGAACGTTGAGTGTGAGCTGCAGAACATTGTCGAGGTACGTTGGGGCGATCGGTCGGAGCTCGTCTAGGCGAAATGAAGGCAAGCAAAAGGGTTCTAATTAGGGACCCGACAGCCAATGATGAGGAGGAGCGAGAAGTGGGCTCACTCACTCTGGATAATTAGAATCCTCTTTCGCCTCAGGCATTCATCCAGCTCGGCATTGCTCGCCTGGATCTCTTCCCGAGCTTGCTTGTACGTGTATCGCAGGGTCTACCGAAAAAGAAAAGGGACCGGGTTGTCATGTCAAAAGACTCGATGCGTCGCGTAGTGGGGGAAAAACGTGTGGGGCACGAACCTCCTGGGGGTCGGCTGCTTCATCGTCATCTTCGTTCGTTTCGTCGTATTCTCTTCCGCGTAGGAGGCTTACGAGCTTTTGGATCCTCGGCACGGTGGGCGTCAGCTCCAGGATTTCGTTCACCTGGTCGCGTATAACCACGACGTCATCTGAGAACTCGAGAGCGGTGTCTGGAGGCGGAGTCACTACGAGCAACGTGTTGGAAAGGTTAACAGCCCTGATGGAATACGTCTTGTCGCTTGTGCAGAGCACGGCATCCTCAGTTGCGTCGCCTTTGATGGAGAGACTGCGAGATCGGTGAGATTGACGCGTCAAGGCAGGCTACTGACACCTACTTGAAGGGTTCAGATTTCTGTACAGCAGTTTCAAGGAGAGCAACAAGCTCCTGAGGCAGCTCGACAAGTTTGTATGATGCGGCCTCTTCAGCCGAGGCAGGCGAAAAATGGAGATCAGAGTCTGGCATCGTGGTTCAGGACAAGCATCAAATCTCGGAATGTATCCGCTGATATACAATGTATTATGATGACTTCAACCTTCTACGTATTTCACGCTAAGTACAACCAAACTCCGGATTAAAGGGGTAATGCAATGCGATGCTCAAGGGCTACGAAATGGAAAATCTAAAACGATGCACAAAAGAACGGTAAACAGAAAATAGTCAGTTGTCTCCAATGAGGCAGGTAGTCTCGGTGATGATCGAGGTGACACGGTAAGGATCTAAGAAACAACAAGGTAAGCGAAGAGTGCATGGGAAGAAGGGCAGGGTGAAACTGACCGATGTTGGAGGCCGGTCGCCTGTCTTCCAGGTAGCCGTAGCCCTGAGCAGCGACATGACGAGGAATACGGATCGAGGCACCACGGTTGGCAACACCACTGCTGAATTGACCGATATGGCCAGTCTCGTGGCGACCAGTGAGACGCATGTCATTGTCTTCACCGTAAACAGCAATGTGCTCGTTGTGCCTGTTGCCGAGCTTTTCAATGGCAGCCTCAATGTGCTTGATTCCTCCAGGTTCTCGCATAGCCTTAGTGGAGTAGTTGGTGTGGCAGCCGGCACCGTTCCAATCGCCGGAGAGAGGCTTGGGGTGGAAGGAAACCTTGACACCCCACTGCTCAGCGATACGGATGAGGAGGTAGCGGGCCATCCAGAGGTGGTCGCCCATGGAGATGCCCTCACAAGGGCCGACCTGGAACTCCCACTGCGATGGCATCACCTCAGCGTTAATACCGCTAATGTTGATGCCGGCATAGAGGCAGGCGCGATAGTGGGCTTCGATAAGATCACGAGCGAAGACCTTGCCAGTACCTGAAAAGGGCAAGTGAGAATTAGAGCCTGTGATCGCCTAATATAGATAAGATTGACAGGAGACATACCAGCACCGCAATAGTAAGGGCCTTGAGGGCCAGGGAAACCACCCTTGGGCCAACCGTAGGGGTTGCCGTCGACGTCGAAGAGGGTGTATTCCTGCTCGAGACCGAACCAGGGGACTTCATCCTTGGTCTGCTCAAAGATCTTGGCGGCGTGGTGACGGAAGTTGGTCTTGTTGGGGGTGCCGTCGTTGTTGTAGGTCTCGCAGAGAACAAGGATGTTGTCACCGCCACGGAAGGGGTCCTTGAAGATGGCAGCAGGGCGCAGGTAGACGTCAGAGTCGTGTCCGGGGGNCCTGGTTGGTGGAGGAGCCGTCGAAGTCCCAAATGCGCAGCGAGCCGATGTCGGTGACCTTCTTGGCGACGGTCTGTGGGGGAGAAAAATGAGCAAACCTCTGGGGTTTGGGGAAGCGACTTGGGAACGCACGGTGGTCTTTGAACGGAGACCGTTGTCGCCGTCAATCCAGACGTCTGAAAAACAAAGCTGTGAGCCGTGTGGGATGACTCGGACGATGGGGAAGGCATACATTCTGCCTGGACTTTTTCCCCCTGGGGGAGGGCGAGGTAGGGGGCAAGAAGGGCGTTGTTGTAGAGGATGGACATGCTGACTTTGAGGAGGATCGAGGGATGGTGGAAAAACCAGCAACGACGGAAGGGATTTTGAGGAGGTGGATCTATGTTGATGCGTGTTTGGTCGGCGAAAAACGGGGGCTGTGATTGGGCGATAAGAGGCTGAATCTTATCTAATTTATTTAGTGCTACTCGGCCGAAGGGCGCCCGCGACCGCCGGGAATGTTCCCGGTTGTGCCAGTGGTATTCTGGGGCTGGGGGAGCGAATTATCATTTTGGCTAGTCTAGTACAATCACATTCCATATCCCGCTACATCATCGGCGCTGCAATCCAGAGTCAGTTATTGGCGAATTTCCCCGCACCGCCCCACTCACCAAGGCGCGACCCCAGCCGAGCCAGCGTGTCCTCCGAGTTCTCCTGCTCCTCCACTGTGTCCGCTTGCGTCACCACACGCAGCACCGACTTCTTGCTCGACTCCTGCAGCTCTCCGGCGATGATCAGCTCGTCCAGGATCGCGTATGCCTTCTGGAAGTTGAAGATCCTGCGCCCACGTTCAGTCCCAGTCCCGCAGACGGGTCACTCCGCCACTCACAAGTCCAGTTCACAAACCTAGCCCCGCTCGGATCGCTGTCAGCTCTTCACGCTCCACGGGAAGCCACTCACGTTGCCAAAATAGCGATCCAACACCTCCACATAGCGGTGGATGATCTCCAGTGTGGCCAGTTCGTTGTCCCCGGAGCTGATCCCGCACACGAAGAAGAGAGATGCATACCGTCTGTAGACCACCTTGGAGTCTGACCGCATCGATTTTAGCCACCAGCCAGGGTAAGATCCAGCACCGTACACCACCTTTGTACTCCAAAACGTTGCACATCCGCGTCCGTCTCGCCAGGACCAGCTGGGTCACGTCCTTCACGATCTTAGCCTTGACCTTGGGCGCCATCGTCGTGAACCATTTTGCCAGTCGGACCTTGCCTGATGCGAGCCTGTAAATATCGCCCCGTATCGTAGCAGTAGCGATGCATGCAGACCTTGTCTTGACACGAGCAGGATGTAGTTGATCATCGTAATGTGCAGCGAGCAGCAGTGATCTCAGCGCAGCCAACCATTGCCCCCCAGCGAGTTTCCTAATCCGTCGCCGGGATGATCTCCTCCTCCGGGGGCTCCCCAAAGTCGATAACACGGGTCTAGTATCTTTATCAATTCTCGCCTGGATAATTCGCGGGAGAAATCACCGAGAAGCGCCCTTTCCATCTCCCTTCATTTTTCATCATGGGCCTAGGGTTTGCCCATTGACAAAAATTGGTGCGTTCGTGACAAGGGTGATTCCCTGATAACACACCCCACCAAATGGCGCGAATCAGCCACTTATCGCTTGGCTAGCCGCGCTCTCGAGTGGTCCATTTCCACATATGTGTATCTCTTCCTGGTCACAGGAACACATACGATAGAACCCTCATTGACATGGTCCTGCGCAGCATTTGCCACTGCGCCGCTCCCTTCTGTCTTATCTCTCAACAATCAGGCACGCCTCATTAGAACAAGAACAGATGCTTCCGACGGCTCACTCAATTGTCACCGCGAAGCTTCTATATACAGTCCTCGAGATAACAAGTCTATTCAATCTGTGGGGGTGACCTGCGCCAACAACTTCTTTCTGTCCGCTGGGGCACCCACTTGTCGCCATCCTCACAGCACTCTCACAGCACCTGCGATTCTCCCGAGTCGGTAGTCAATCTGCATTTTTGTTTTAATATACATTAGGTACATATATTCTCCATTACAAGATATTGCAAGATACGGGGTGGGTATATCATAAACCAATGGGTAAAAAAAATAAAATTGCGCAGATCATCGCTGACTCTTTGGCATCTTCACATTAAACCGCTCGTAGAACGCACCAGTCACCGTCTTGTGATTCCCAATCGCCTGCGCCTTGATATCACAAAGGGTTCGGAACGCCACGTCCCAAGGGAATCTCGACCACTTGACCTGGCTGTGCTGCCTCTTCTCGCAATCGTAGATGTAAGCGTACGACGCCTTGACGAGCTCCGCATGTCGTTTCGGCATGTGCAGCTCCGACGCCTTGGGCTCCGTCGCAAACTTGCGAGACAAGGAGCGCAGAATATCCTGGCGGTCCTCGATCCGGAGCTCGGTGAACGCTACCACCTCCTTCTTGTCCTTCCTCGGCGACTTTCTTGGAGAGTTCTGCCGTGACGACTGTCGTTGAGCATTAGGTCGTTTCACGGTAGTGTCATGTTTCTCGTAGACTTTCTCTACGTGCTTGCGTATGAGCCCGAGGTCGGCCGCGTACAACCTTGCCCCATCACCTCCTTCAGCCACCCTCTCCAGAATTTCCCGGTAGGGCGCTGCGAGATCGGGGTCCACACAACTGCCCTGGTTGATGGTGTCCTCGAATTTCTTGTCGATCTTCGAGAGCCACTTGTCTCCCTCCTTGTCGGCTTCCGCGTGCAGTTCGTCCATGATGAATCGCCCAAGGCTTATAGGTCGTCGAGGATGTGGTCGGTTCGATTTTTCTTCGCTCTCCTTCTCTTCATCCGTCTCCTTCCAGAGGGGTGACCTGTGCCCATATTTGCTTTGGTCCTTCTTCATAACTTCGGGCCTGACAGTCATCCCCGTTTTCGCCCCATCCAACGCCATACAGAACCTATTTCGCAATGAGTCACTGCGCAAAGAAAAGAATAGTAGACAGACGTACATAAAGGCAAGCCTTCGTGTGCTATCATCTGTATATCCGTTCATGTAGATGGCATGGTCATGATACTTGGAATACTTCCCGACGACTGAAGTGTTGCGGATAGCGCCCAGGAGGTAATACTGGAGTTCGTGAATTCGCTCAATCTCTGGCAGGGTCGAGGTTCTGTTCAGGAACTTGGACACATGTTCCACTTCCTTCTCGAAAAACTGCTCCATATTTTCGGGAGGGTCTGCAAACTCTGCGGGAGCATTCTGAAAGGGTTGAACCAATTCTGGTTGCCAGATTGCTATGGCCTTGTCACCGTCGTAATCACCTGCGAGATACATGTCAGAATAGGAAGGACACGGGTCATAGAGGGCATTACCGCCAGCTAGCCAATCTGCGGCACGCCTTGCTCCTACTGTCGAAAAGACGATGACGTTGTCCAAGTGATGAAGTTGAGGCAGGTCAACAGCAACCCACTGGCGCAAGTATTGTCAATATAGTAACGATAAAAATTTCCGAGACACACCTTGCGAATGTCGGTCGGCAGTTTGCACGGATGGCGGGCCAAAAGGACTTCACCGACAATGATATCGGCATAAGTACCATCCGGCAGCATAAGGTCGCGCCCTGACCCTTTGATAAAAACTTGGCCCTCTTCAAGAAGCCCGAGACGGTCTAGTTTAGTGGGTTCAGTTGACGAACGGAGACGATATCCCCGATCTTACCTGGAATAATGAACGCGCTGCACGACATCGGAACCTCAGGTCGGTAAGAGCGAATCTCCCGCCTCACGTATCCCTTTACAATGTTCTTCAGCTTGTCTCGCAGGACTGGACACGAGTCCGGTCGGAACCCAGCATCCAACAGTCCCATGACCGTTTCCTCGAGAGAAGACGGACATCCGCCAACAGGATCCGCCCACCAGGCCGAGGAGCGCTGATCAGCACCGTCCAGCTGGGTAAATCCGTCTTCGTCGTCGATTTCGTTTTCATCCAGGTCACGTTCAGACAACCCTTTCAAGCGAGCTATCCCAGGCTGCTGCCTTGCTTGACGGGCGGAAAGGACTCCACCCCGGCGTTGGATATTCCACCACAACGCCAATAAAGCATTCTCGTCTTCCCAGTCAAGCAGTGGGGTGATGATTTCTTCCAGACTGTTTCGAAGCAAGGCAATGAAAGCCTTTTTACCGACCCCGTTCTCCCCAAGATTGACGATTGTTTCAGCAGAGAGTCGACACGGCGACTTCATCTGCGAAGCCCGAAGAACGTCTATCGACAGGTGAGCCGGGTCGTTGTCAGTTTCCGGGTATTTGATTTTGATTTGGGAGGGAGTCAGAAAGATAGAGGGATCTTCCTCATCGTTCTTGCCATCTTCGACGAGCAAACCCTATATAGATACCTGAGTACCGAGCGAGGGAGCACGACATGACGGATTCGACAAACCTTGGCTCCATTAACTCGAACTTGGATTGCTGAAGGTCGTTGCTCCCAGTCGTATCGATGCCTTAATTTCCTTGCTACAGAGCGATTCATACTCCCCGCGCCATCGGTCATGTTGGCATCGGTTTCTTTATTGACTGCAGCGGAGTTGGAAACAGGAATGGGACGCGAATTGAAGTCAGACGTACCTATATCGTCTTGGTATTGAACTTGCGCTCGAGGCAGCAGAAGGCCCGGGACCGAATTTGAGAGTCCGAGACTGAAACGAGACGCCCATTTCGCCATCGCCTGAAAAGCACGGTCAATAAACTGTCAATCTCGAAGCGATGGAACACACCTGATTACAATTCCGGTTCAACGAGTTGTGCCAGTCGATAAAATCCATAAAGGACATGACGTGGGATGTCGAATCATCTGGAAGTGTCAAAGAACTCCCAGTCCACCGCTCATTCGTCCGAACGAGAAATACGTTGTCTTCCTTGGAGTAGAAGGCTCTGAAGACTCCCCCACAAATAATGAAAGGACGACGGAAGTAGTTGAGCAGAACATTAGGGTCTTCATTTTTCGCGTTTCTGGTAAGCTTGATACGGAATATATGTTTGCTTCCGAATCTTCTGGAAAACTGAGTTGAAGGACCCATTGTAGGTTTCTCCAACCTGAGCTTCAGCTCCTTCGAGTCCGTAGGGAGGGTGAGGGTGCCGCGAAATTGAACCTGGCCGCCATACCAATCTGAAGGCGTCCCGTCTTGATTGAGTCCCATAGCGCCGTAAGGGCTCTTCGCGAGCGCTTCCTCTTCTTTGTCCAGTTCCTCCCAAGGATCCTGTATCGAGATTGGTCCTTTCAGTTTTCAAGCCAGCCTATTTTTTGAGCACCTACTCGTGCTCGATTCTCCTTCTCGAATAAATGAGCAAACAGGTCTGAGGATCAAGCCTGTGAATGATGTCGCACGAAAACCTTCTATGGAAACAAACCTTCCGTCGGCGGATTTCGAGGAGCGGGAGCAACAGCTTCACCGAATTCGGTTTTAACCATGAATTTGTTTACTTGAGGTGCAGCCGTCGCGTTTGTCTTGTACTTTTGAAGGAACTGGTGGAGCAGATCAATGCTAAGGTCTTCGTAGCCAGCCTTGTCAATATTGACAAGTCGCGCGACCTCGAACTGGGCACCGTATGGAAGTTTTGCATACAATCCGGTCATAACCGAAGGGGGCGACTGAAAGTGGGGTTGACTTTTGAGTGTACCGACAGAATGCAAAGAAAAAAAATGCATACATTCACTATCGGATCGTTGGGGTCTGACAAGGGCTTGGTCTTGAACAAAGTCCGACGCTCTTCGGCCAAACGATCTTGAAGTCGAGATTGCTTGAAAGGTCTTCCATCTGGCAGCGACGATTCTGTTGATAGTAATTCACTTGCTTTACGCTTTCCGGAAGCAATGGACGATAAAGATGACGAGGACCGTGATTCCGTTGAGCTTTGTGTCGTCGGGGGAAGCTGAGCAAAGGACCTGTTTGAACTGGACGCGGTAGCGTTCTGGGTGCTGGGTTGCGATTCATCTAGGAACGGGGCCCATATTTGAGAAAACGCGCAAGGAGAGAATAAACGCGTCCTCACAAGCACATATCAGTTCCTCAATGCCCTGGTCGTCGCCGTAGATGGAGGATGCCTGGCAGGGTATGGATTCTTTAAGCCTTCGCCTTGAGCACTGAAAAAGAAAAATGCGTACCTGAGATAAAGGGTCTTCGTGGTCGCCTTCTACTGGATAAGCAAGGTTAGTTTTGAAAGAACAGCAGCTTCGTCGCTAGGGTTGGACATACCAGCCCCAGTATGATGTTCGACCAGGTCCTCAGGCATTGGGCTCCTTCGTGGAGGAGTAAGAACACAAAAGAAAACGGTGAGAGCGCGTCGAGACCAAAACACTTTGTTGGACAGCTGAGGACTTGAGAAGGTAGCGTTCAGGTTCGATTTCACGCTGTCGAATCCAATCCAATCAGGGCTTGATGGCTGGTGTTCCTGGCTGATGATAGAACAGTCCGAAAGGTGTAAGTTTCGAGTGCAGCAAAGGCTACGTGCAAGGCCTCTGAAGGCTTCTTCATGTCATGCACCGCTAACATACAAAGAGACAGAACAAAATCTCGAGACATCCCGCAAACAATCAGCCCAAATCTGGCGGATCACTTCTTTCGGTGTTATGGAGCTTCAGACGCCTAAAATGGCTGGCATGTTGACATCAAACTTGGAGATATATAACACATGGATTCAAAGACATAGGCTAGTCACTACGTGCATTATGAATTTACATTGACGTACTAGGCGTTAGTGAATAAGAGCGATAGCAAACACCAGAAGCAATAAATAGAATCCTGAGATGTTCAAAGTCTATGCAGTCGTGCTCTCCGTCTTTTTACGCTTCTTCTGCCGTTCGACCTTGGTTTCGAGCTCATGCCATTCGCCTTCCAGCGTCGAAAGCCTGATAAAGGGGTGAGAAAAGCCATATATAATGTGGACGAACATCTTACCCGGTTGGTCGTTCTGCCGGTGGTTGTTCCTGGGTAAAATATGGAGTTTCCATGGCAGCCTGCGCTGACACTCTTCGAGAAGGGTCGAAGGTTAACAGCATCTCCGCAAGATCAAGAGCAGCGGGTGACATCCATCTAGAGTTAAAGTTTGTTAGAATCAATCCGAAAATGATACGACAAGGGACGAACCTCTGGAACAGGTCACGAAAACGATTGGGCAGTGGTTCCTTCGGTTTGACCAACTCATACCAAGGCAAATTCAACAAGCCCAACCATCTCTCTGGCGTCGGGGTCCCCAGAATCTTGAAGATGCTGTGCAGCTGATGAATTTCATCATTTCCTTGGAAAACCGGTTTCTTCGTAAACAGCTCGAGCATAATGCACCTGGGTATATATGAGCAAGCCGAAACAATAATCGTTTGAGCAGCGTCGACGTACCCTGCACTCCACATATCTACTTCTGCTCCATAGATGGTTGCTCCATACAGCAGCTCAGGAGGGCGATACCAGAGCGTAATTACTCTGTTTGTATAGTCGGATCGACGACGTTTCTGATAGAACCGCGCAAGCCCAAAGTCGGCAAGCTTCAGCTCCCCTCTATTATTGAGCAAGATGTTTGAACCCTTGATATCGCGATGAATAACACCTTTATGGTGTAGGTAGGCGAGCCCTGCAAGCATCTGGTGGCACAGCGATTTGAGGTGAGCGTCAGTAAACTTGAACTGCGTTTGGGAAAGAATCCCAGTCAAGTCGTGGTCCATATATTCAAAGACCATGAATACTGAGCCTATGGCAATATGAGACTGGATGTTTGCACAAGCTGAATGAATTGGGACGGACCATTTGATACCATCATTTCGTATAGGCAAACGACATTCCGATGCTTGAGGGACTGGAGGAGCTTGATCTCTCGCATGGCAGTGACCGGGAATCCATCTCGCTCCGTCTCCATCCGGATACGCTTCAGGGCAACGAACACACTGGATACGACGTTCTGCGCTTTATACACTTTGCCGAAAGTACCCTCTCCAACCTGGTTCAAGATCATATAGAGCTCTTTTGGAGAAGCACTGGACGACTTCACAGGTGTCTCGACAGGAGCAGGTGACGCTTGGACAGGGGTTTCAGGAGGCTTTGGGGCCAACTTTGCGACATGTGGCGGTGGATCCTTCGCCTTGTTCTTAGATCTGGGTTTCTTCGGTTCTTGGTATGCAGCGGCATTGGCTGTCTGCTGTTGAGGTTGAGCATGCACCACTGCATCGAAACCATCGTCTTGGAACCCTTTATCTTCCGGTGTACCGACATGCCAATTCGGGGTTCCCTCGTTTGGCCAAGTGGCCTGCCATGGATCATAGTCTTGAGGAGCCGAGGGGGACCAGCTGGCTTGGTTGTCGTATTCTGGAGCAATTCTCGGAGGATACGGGCCAGCTGATCCATTTTGACCATAGTGGCCGTTTGATTCAGGATGATGACCTGATTGCTGGAAATTCGATGGAGGGTAGGTTCGAGGCTGCCGTTGAATGTTATCGGTAGATTCATGGTCTTCTTCATCTCCAGGGAAGAAGCGTTTCAAAGCAGAATTCGGCTTTCCAATGGGTTTGAATCCTGGGTTACGTATTGGCACTATTCGAGTGACCTCAGGTGTCTGCAGAGAAACTGGAGGTGGATAAACTAATTTCGATGGTCGCTCCACGTCTGCCGATGCAACTTCACGGCTCGTGGCAAGGACAGACGGCGGTATCGGGGGTGGGGGCATGGCCAAGGATGCTGCGTCCATCTTCACGTCAATTTCCGCCTGTCGCTGACGCTTATTTTCAGCCTGTGCATAGTCAGTACAGAATGGATGGGATAGAGGGCAAAAGCTCATACGTTACGATTGGCCTGATTATTGCGATTTTTCTTCCCTTTCCGGGACTTCTTTTCGTTCGTGGTGGTGGCGACGGGTGCGGGTTGAGCATTGACATTGGGCGGCGGGGCAGTTGGCAAGCGGTGCACTTGACGGCGCCTTTCTCCAGGGCTCTTGCTTCTGCTCCGCTCACTAGACATGTCAGAGTAGGTAGGGGAGCGCCGAAGATGTACCGGGGGGGNATCTGTATGGTGACGGGGATCTTGAAGGCCTGTGCTCTTCTCGGGGAGGCATCCAGCCTAATCGCTCTCGTTCACGCGGAGAGCGACTCTGCAGCATTGGGGTCGAGTCTCTCCGGCGCCGTTTAGGCACCGGGGNAAGAAGATCTCGAGCGCGATTGCAGATACGAAGAGCGTGCGGACCGGTTCGATTCAAGTGAGCGCGATCTTGAGCGGGATGGAGACCTGGGATGTTTCCGTCTCGAACTCGACTGTTTTTCGTTGCTCCGTTTTGACGAGCTGGATGCATCTCTTCGAGTCCAACTGTAAGTAAGAATTTTCGTCAGAATGAAAAAATCCCAAATAAAAAGTAAACACCCACTTGTTGAGATTGCTGTCGTCATTCCGCCAATCTCGTTTCTGCTTGTTGGACTGTTGACGGCGGTTTGACTTTTGCTGCTTATTCGACTTTTGGCCTTGCCGACCCCCATCTCGTTGCTGCTGTTGATTTGGCTTGGACGGCTCGGTCGTCCGCGCCCCAGATTTCCAAGACTCTGCAGGCTCCCATGACCTATCTTCCGCAGGCGCAATATCGTGCTGTTCAGGGGGCTGTTCGTCCCAACGACTTTGAGAGTCGTTATTCCATTCCTTCCCTTTTTTCCGTGTCGACCAGCCCGAGTCACTTTGAAATTTTTGCTGACTGGCACCCTTTTCTCGCCGGTTCTCCCTTCTCCAACCTTGGTTCCTATGTTTTTCGGTATGGTTGTATTCGATGCGCTCTTCGGGAGGTGGTTCGCGAACCTCTCGCTGACTCCACTGGTCGTGTTCGGGATAGTAGCCTCGTGAACTGTCGTAACGACCTGGGCTTCGAGTGTCGTCGTAGTAAGGGTTCGGTGTTCGGTATGGGCTGCCCATTGAGCGAGATATGTGTGTCGGTGGTGTCATGCCGGGGTATTGGTTGGGCGTGGTTGCGGCGTTCCAGTTGGATGACTCTGGGTAAGAAGTCGAGGGCTCACTCTGATGATACGACGCAGACCAATCACCACGGGACGGATACTGCCCTTCGCCATTCCCTCTCCAGCCATCTGGATCCCTCCTTATGGTCGAATCATAGCTATCATGCTCTCCATGGTGGTACGAGCCGTAATCGAACCGTTCGTGGCCAACAGCGCCAAGGCCCCATCCATCGTCACGAATGTTGCGAGACGAATCTGCATTTCGGTCCCTCCCGTGGTCGTAGCCCATTCTGTTTGACGTGGACGACGCATTGCGATGAGATTCACCGTAACGGGACGAATGGTGGTGTCGTGTATATGACGACTTGGTGTGCGTCTCTTCCCGGACAGTGTTGAACTGGTCTTCATCATTATCCCTCTGACCACGAGAACGCCTGTTCTTTCCTTGGTTGCGCATGGGCGGCTCTAGAAAGGAGAGAAGAATATGATAGAAGCAGCCGAAATGACTTTGGGCTGTGGTGGGTGATGTGTGTGGAAGAAAACTGCAAGGGTTCACCTAGGCCTGCACTGAAGTTTGCCGCCTTACGCTGTTGACGAAATGGCCAACTACCACATCGGAGATTAAGAGAGCATACACAGCAATAAATTTTCGAGCATTTCCAGTGTATTGCACCCAGCAATGAGGACGAACAAAAATTATATGGAATAAATGCGATCAGTCTAGAGTCACAGAGAACGGAGCTGGGCAAACTTACAGCGTTCTGGTTGAGTTGGAAGCAGGTCAACAGACAGCCAACAGCGGGAGGATTTAATCTTCTTCCTGTTCCAAGGGTAATAGGACCCTTGCTTCATGTGCTGCTGCGCACTGGTGTTCTGGTCGTCTGTGCAGTGGTGAGACGCGCCAAGGACGTAGTACCGGTAAAGGCGCTAAGTATGGAACATCGCCACAACAAGCAGAAATAAATCATCTCATCATCAACATTCTTGCTCAGTTCTTGCTCCATCCAATCGTCTTGCGGAGAGTGCGTTTGAGGTCGTAGAGACAGATAGATGTCATCTCGAGCAACGTAAAACCTGGGTCGTGACTCATCCGGGTCCACATAGAGGCATCGAAGATATTCCTTGTGAGATACAACTAAATATAACGCTAAGATACAGCACTACAAATACAGAGCAGATACAGCAAACGCGAGTCCCATCCTAGATTACTGAGTAGGGCACTGTACATGTGGACCATCGTCGTCGTCGTCGCCTTCACTAGAGCCATACAACATTCTGGCCTGCAGTAATAGCCTACCAAGAGGAATTCGAATCACTGGGTCCGGCTTGAAGCGAGCATTGGCCTCCATAATTTCGTTGGCTTTATGCATCCTCGAGAATTTACTTTCGCCACCCAGGGCTGGAGAGAAGAGCTGGGTATACCACAACAGGGAAGATGTCAGAAAGCCCAGAGTAAACAAGATCAGGTGGATCTCGTACCTTCACGGTCGTGTCTATTCCACTGACACATATCAATGGGAGATGAGGATGCCCCTCGATTACGTTCACCACGGATCCATCTCCCTCGTAAACTCCATGAAGCTTTCCTGTGTCTTTTTGCCACATGAACCAGTTTCCATCGTCTGACCCCGAAACAACGTATTCATCATCGGGGCCTAGGAAGTTTACTGTAGTATGGATGAGAATAGAACGACATGAGAAGAAAACAAGGAAGAGCCGACCATCTTTAATGGTGGCCCTGTTTCGGTGACCACCGAATGATCTGCGAGGATGAACAACAGGAACACCTGGATACAGTCCGTCACTGCTCCTGCGATTCAGGCCTTCTAGGAGTTCCTCTAAATCGTCCTCATCTTCTCCATCGTCGTCGTCGTCGTCTTCTCTGATATCTGCATCCTCCTCCTTCGGAACGGCGTCTAAACCGGGTGAGGAGATTGTTGGCTCATTCGCGTCGGAAATACTTCCCGGACTAGAAGTGGACTTGGGGTTTGGAGGGATGATTGTAGAGCCTGAGCTTGAAGCCATGTCATCGTCGTCAACAGGGTCGTCCAGGGTAGAAAATAGGTAAACCTTGTCGTGCAAATATGCTACACAATGTCACGGTGAGAACGGAGTTAACAAGTGGGCATGAGTAGGGAACTCACACAAAATGACCTTCATTGAACTCGCAATTTCAATACATCATCCGATGATTTGGTAGAATGACCCACCTCATGACCATTGGCATCTGAAATGCGACAGCCCGTAATATGCTCTTCGCGTTTGTCCGACTGCGACTCTCCGCTCGGCGGTGGACTTGGTCGACCGAACCGACGCACGCATGTGGTGATGCCTTCGCTGAGCCTGGGCACTGTACCCCATTCATACTCCATGACTCTGCGCAGTTGTCGCCTGTCGAACAGGTAACCCTGTTCAAACTTAGACTGATCGATCCTAGACATTCAAACGACGAAAACCTACGAAAGGGCTTTCTCCAGCAACGACAAACTGGTACGGTGTCACCGGCGACAGAGAGATATTTGATAACTCGATAGCATCGCCATTACTATCGCGTGTATCGACCAAGGGTAGAGCACATTCATCTTCTCCGCATGTGTGCCTCGCTCTGAGGTCGTGCTGTCTGACGGTACCATCCTGCGTTGGAGTGTCAGTGGCTAGCACAAGCTTTGAATCAGTACTATGACGCACCTCGGACAGCGACAAGAAGATGTCTGGACTATTCTCCGTCACGAGTTTCTTCACTCTCGAGTTGTGACATCGAATTACTCGACCGGACAACTGCCTGGCAGAAAACGTTGTTTCACGGCCATCCTGGATATCAAGCGCAGCCGTGGCGTCGAATACTCGTATTTGTCTATCTCCAGCACAAGTCACACTGTGAAATATGGATATGCCTCGTTAGCGCGCAGACAGTAACGGAATGCGAGGGGTGGTCCAAACGCACATTCGATTCGAATTGGGCAGCATTGTGATGTTAAAGATATTCTGGGTGTGCCCCGTCTCAATTACAGATCTGCAGACGAATGGATAGTCGCTGTGTCTGGTACTGTCCATTCTCCAAAGTCGTACAGTTTTGTCATCTCCACCGGTCAAGAGCAGATTGCCGTTCTGCCCCCAAGAAAGAGCGTTGACACACCTGACGCGGTGATGAGAGCATGAGTACTAAGAGCCTGGAGACAAGCTCACCCCGAGTGCCCATAGTCGTCATCATTTCCAAGAACATTAGTCCTATCAAGAGTTCGCGAGAGCGTATGCGAGAGAAGGGTTTTATGAATCCGGTCAGTTCTAGGGTTCGGAGAATTCAGATACGTTGGCCAGAGAAGGCCTGGCTGTTGTTGAGTAGGATAAGGCATCTGTGTGTTTGGTGATGTACGCGAAGCTATCCCAGTGGTAGTGGGCGTCTTGACATGGGCTGGTTCATGGATCATGTTGTCGGTTGAGGCCAGAACATGTCCTCTGATGACGTAATTGTAATCATATCGCCAGTAATATTTAGTCTCATTCATAGAAGGGAAGGCTACACATAAACAGAAAGCGTGCAGTCGCTACGAATCAGAGCAGGCAGGTCAAATCGTACAATAGAATAAAATACACTCCAAACAGCGTGCAAACTTGCGAGAACAATTAGTCCCGAGCATCGGCAAAGCCAACAGCGTCATTGCCGAGATCGTAGACAGTGTAGTACTTCCTCAAGAAGGCGTCACCTGCGTAAATAGTCAGTTCTCGTTCTTGCCCGACGAAGCCGAGAGTACGTACCAACAATCCAGATGGAGCTACCGTCTGGCAAGTTGATATCCATTCCCTGGAAGGCGGAAATGCAGGTTCCTTGCACATTGAGGATGTAGTCGCTGCCCTTGAGAGGGAAAGGCTTGCCGCCGAAGTGGAAAGCGAGCTCGGGCAGAGAAGGGACCTTGTTGCAGTCGATCTGATATTGACCGTTCCAAGACTTCTTAGCACCGATCTGGGTGTTGAGCATCTCGGCAATGTCAGTAGGGAGAGCGATGAGCGAGGTGCCTAAGGCGGAACGCATCAGACAAACAGAATTAAGCGATGAAGATGAAACTGACCAGTGTCAATGGCAGCACCAGTGTTCTCGAGCTCAAGCTCGTCATCACCGAAGGTAACCTTCTCAAGTTCAACTTCCCAGTAGGCCTTGCGGCGCACGGGGACGTAATGAAGCTTGCCCCTATACGCCTCATGATCGATTCCACCGAAGATGGCTTCGCCTCCATCTTCCTCGCTGGAGCCAATGCGGAAGGAGAACACAGGGGAATCGAGGAGCTTCTGGTTGATCATGTTGTAGAAAGGTGGGGTGATGTGGTTGACTGAGATCCGGTCATATGCAAGGCCAAGGATACCGTCGAACCTGCGACGCGGGTCAACAGGAAGGTCGAAAAAATGAGGATGAGCAACTCACTTTCCGAAGGCAAAGGCGAGACCTGGCTCCTTGGTTGCCTCTGCAAAGTCTTGGTTCCTGATTGTGATGTCGCCAATGGTCAGGACGTCATTGGAAACGAAACCCTCCATGGAACCGGATCCATATTGGATGGAGAACTCGGAGCCATTGGCCTTGTAAGTTGATGACTGGGACGAGTCATACTTGGTGTGCAAGAAGCAAGCGATGGAAGTGCACTTGACGCTGGGAACCCAAAGGTTGCTCGAGCTGTGAAGGCGGGGTCAGTGGCGCGGCGCGTCAACAGAGAAGTCTCGCTTACCCTGTGTCAAGGATGACCTTAAACTGCAGTGCAGATGAGTACTAGGGCTGAGAAGAGGGTCGGAGAAGAAAGCTCACGCTCTGNAGGGGGTTGGCCGAGGGTGATCTCAGCAAAGTATTGCGCGTTCATGAAGTCTACGAGTCATGAGAAACGGTTGCGAGGCGAGAAACGCGAAGACACATACTGCTCAAAGGAACGTTGTGGCCACCCTTGAGCTGCTCCTGGGTGTAGAACATCTGCTCGCCGTTCGGGGAATGGAGGCGGCGACCGGTGCTACCGGCACCCAACATGACCTGGTTCTGTGCACCATACTTCTCTGCCAGGTAGGCGGTCTCGAGGACAGGGCTGCCCTCTGTGGGAGGGAGCTTGTGGAGCTTGAGCTTGTGAACGCCCTGGGCGCTGGAGAGGGGGAGGAGGGAGAGAGCGAGAGGGGCGAGGGCTGAGAGAATCATGGTTGGGAGCAAGGAAGGATAGTTGGGCCCAGCTGCGCTTTTGAACGCTGACATCACATGGTACGCCATCACCGCTTTCCCAGCCTGTGGGCTCCCTCTCCTCCCCCCATNGAGCGCCAGAGCCTCCCGACGCACCGCCGCCTTCGACTTCTCCTCCCTCTCCCCCATAGAATGCCTCCTCATCGCTCAGGCGGCCCATGAGTTTGGCGTCGCCACACCGAGCTGGAGCACCATCTCAAAGCTCATGGCCAAGCACCCCCNTTGTCTCGCGCCCAAAGAACTTCTTCACCCCGTCGGTTCGTCTGCTGCTCTTCACGCGTCGTTTTTTCCCTCACCCGACCCTCTCTTAGCTGTGTGGCTCTATATATGAGCACCTCATGAAAGAGGCCCAGATAGACCGGTTAGATCCATTTTCTGAGTCCCCAGAATCTGATTGACCTGTATCCAAAGGACGGAAGCTGCCAATGCCCCAAAGGGTGAGTTTCTGTCTCTTGATATGTCTCAACTGGTTCTCATGTCTACAGCTCCTGAAAACTTGGCTCTGGCTCAGAAGCACTTTCGAATTCGCTTCGAAGAGCTCATGACGCTAATCAAAGCTGAGGAGACCAAATTCAGGTCAGTGGTCTCATGTGAGATGCTATCGGCCCTACTGATACTTTCTTAGGACCGTAATGAAGGAAATTGAGGATATCAAATCGGGAAAATGGGACAGTAACCTCAGAGCTAAGATTAGTGGGGTGCCGGAAGCCACTACTGAAAAAGACGAGCCGGTACGTCCGCTTACTCTCCCCGTCAGCCACATACCTGATCTATTGCCACTAGGAGAACTCAACTGCGCCAGACGAAGATACCGGCGACAAACAAGAAGATGAAGAGCCCACACAGGACGGCTCCGAAAGCGTCGCAGAGCAAGCACCCGACGAGGACGAGCAAGGTGACGAGGGTGAAGAGAAGGAAGAAGCTTCCCAGGAGGTCGATGAGGAAGAGGAGACTGGCACGCAGGCTGACGTTTCGATGGCCGACGACGAGGAGACCAAGGCTCCTGCATCGAACCCGGAAGATGAAGAAGGTGCAGACAACGAGGTGGAAACCCTTCTTGAAGTGCATAGCGAAGCTGGCAATGAAGCACAGGAGCCTTCACGAACCTCTGAGCAGCCAGCGTCCCCCAAAGAAACTGAGCAGGCCCAAGATGAAGGCGAATCTTCTGCTGATGAGCCTCTCCAAACCATCAGACGTGAGCTCCATTTCCCTGTTTTTATGGGTTCTGAGCCTTACATCGTAATTCAGGTTCAACGCGGCGCAAGTCATCAGCTGCTTCCACAGCCCCTCCACGCCCGAGAACGCGTCGTCAGCGACAAAAGCAGGAACAAGAACCCGCCGACAGCGAGCCTGAGACGGATACCGGGGTAAAGGCGGAGACCCCTCAACAGGATGAAGAACTCCCCAGCTCACCTTTCGAAGGGACTTCCACCCGAACGCGTGAAGGTATGTGCGACTCTCCCGGTGTTTCGACAAAGCTGAACGGATTGGCAGGCAAGAGGAAGGCTTCATTCCCCGACGAGGCGACGAGAGAAGCAAAGCGCGTCCGCGAGGACTCGGAACTACCAGAAGAAGACGAGTCTGCCACCCCCGCACGGACGCGTTCGACGCGTCAAGGAAAGGGGCCGTCTGAACAAGTCCCAAACAAGAAATTTCAAAACGTCATTGGTCTCTTGCACCAGCAGATCTCAGCCCACCGAAATGGTACCATCTTTCACAACCCCATCAAATTATCCGACGCTCCCGACTACCATGAAATCGTGAAAAGGCCCATGGACCTCAAAACGATCAAGGGTCGGGTGAAGGATGGCGCCATTTCCAACTCCCGTGAATTCCAGCGGGACGTCTACCTCATGTTTGCCAATGCCATGATGTACAACCGACCCGGGTCTGACGTTTACGCCATGGCAGAAGATGTTAGTTCGCTTCGCTATGATTTCATGAATGGCCCCACTGACACAATGATTAGATGATGCTTGACAGCGAGATGCAAATCATGAACCATAAGCAAACGGAAGGGTTCAGGGCGCAACGGTGATTGTTGACGTTCTTCATGTTTTGTAGTTGTGAATCGTTGTAGTTGAGAATATTGCAGTCATAGTAATATACACGATGCGCGGTCTAAGATTACATGCAAACAAGGAAAGCATGGACAACAAGAAGCAATACAAGGAAATACAAAAATCGCAAGAAAACATCTAGAACCATGGATGATACAGCTCCCCCATCTTCGCCAGTTGCATAGGGTTGGTAGCGGCGGTAATGAGACTGGTCACACTTTGCAGAACCGCGGTGTTGGGAGTAACGCTCGATTGCATCGCCTGGAGCATTTCGGAATTCTTGTCAGCGTGTCGATCAGAAAAAGCTTCACGATGGAACTTACACTTTCTCTCTCGCTCTTGCAGCCCAAACCCTCGGCCTTTTTGACGATACTTTCGATGTTGGCAGTGACACTCTGTCGGAAGACTCCGTCCACATTCCATGGCTTCCCTCTCATCGACATCCAGGCGCTGACTTCGTCCCTACTAAAGAGACAGAGGTGATATTCGAGATCAAACTAGGGTGGAAAGTCAGTTGCAACGCTAGTGTATACAAGGTAAAATCAAACCTCAGGCTCCGAAAGTGACTGTCCAATCGCCATGATACTCGGCGCTAGAATACCATCCATAAAGTTGGTGCCGACGAAGTGCTGCATATTTGGAGTGAAGCGGAAGGGAACAACATCGCCGGTCGCAAAGATTGGAAGTTGACTTGAGATGCCTATCGACAATTGATCAATAAATTTGACGGGAGTGTGAACTGAAATAGACACAAACCGGGAAGGAGTTCTGTCATCGCGATGAGTCCGGTAGATCGAGAAATCTGGAAGCGACTGGGGTTTCGACTGGAGATGGATAGAACAAAGGTCATGAAGCCGCATGCTGCTAGCTGGTGCGTGAATTGCTTCCGCATCCTCCAGAGTTC
The DNA here is from genome assembly GCA_027579435.1 of Candolleomyces eurysporus. Classification (NCBI taxonomy): domain Eukaryota; kingdom Fungi; phylum Basidiomycota; class Agaricomycetes; order Agaricales; family Psathyrellaceae; genus Candolleomyces; species Candolleomyces eurysporus. Next base: position 54,710 of record JANBPK010000009.1, on the reverse strand, counting down.
GATGGGTCCATCCATTGTACGGACCATATACTGCAAGTTGGTGAGTAAGAAAGAAAGACATCCACCGTGGTGACACCTACGTTGGTAATGACCGAGTCAGGAACCATCTTGACGTTGATCTCTTCGAAAATCTCCTTCTTCAGTGTGATATACTCCGTTTTGGTAAGCTGGAGCTCATATTTAGGCAAGACCAGTGGAAACGAAAAAGATTGAACCCACCTGGCGGGAAGGGAACTCGCGGAACCCACGCAAGACCTGTTTGACCTTCTCACCCGAGTACAAAATCGGCTCCTCTTTCGAAATCCCAGCTTCTTCGCAATGAAGGTCATAGATGTCACCGAAGGAGACATACGAGGAATCGGTCTGGAACAACCTGACAGAAGGACTGCATGAAACTATTGCTGGAAGATGGAAGTTCAAGTTCCTCCTTCGGCTTTCTTTCTTCCGGTTCAAAGCACTAGAGAAAGGTGAGTCAGATGAGATAATTGAATCGCATAAACGCACCCGTTGAATGTCCTGAGGATCTGAATGACACGCTCCTCGCGCCGCGATTGCCGATGACAGGGTAATTGAACGATGAACGATGTCCTCGAGTGGTCATTTCCATAGAGAGTGAACCTCTTCCAACAAGATCCGTTAGAGCGGCACGTCTCGAATTTAGATGCATATTTTTGAATTCGGACGAAACTCTGGTTGGAGTCCTTTTCCTAAAAAATGGGTTGGTTATAGGCTCCTCTTCAATCTTAAAGTACTCACTTCTGTGTATTGGCCTGGGACCTCGATTTCATCAACCTTGCTATATTGGAATTCGGTGAGATAGTGGCTCAATAAGGCCAAAGGTTGCAGTCGAGGACGACTGTCGATGAGCTTTTCGAACCGGTCTCGCCATGTTTGCAGCCGTTGCATGTACTGAGTGTGGGTGGGTTTGCTCGCAATGAATTCATCCTCAAATTCCTTCTTTATGACAGATGAGTGAGAAATAAGAACGAATGTAAGAAAATTGAGAGGCGCACCCGGACGAAGAGAGGCATATTGGCAGCCATGCGTTGCAACATCATCACTGTCTGGGGGTTGAGCTGGCCATCATCATCTTGCGCGTTGACTCGAATGACGAAATTCTGAATATGGTTGTTAGGCTGATGAATTCAGTCGAGGTCGGGAGGACTAACCTGTGTTGCGTCTTGCATCAACATGCAGACATTCCTGTAAACTTCTTCCTCCGGAGATAGCTTGAACTTGTGTTGTATCTGATCGACCATCGTTTCCAAGCTTAGGATGAGCAAAGGGAATGCGGTTTTGAGAACCTGCATAATCTCCTCAACATGTTCATACGCGCCGCGGGGAAATCCTGGGGGCAGTTCCACCGCGGGCGCGGGAGGCTGTGTTGCAGCTGAGGGCCCTGATGTGTTGCTGGCTTGGGTGCTTGCTTCTCCTGAAGCCCCCACGTTTGTAGCTGTTCCGTCAGCCATCGTTACATCGGTACTAGCGTCGGGATTCGTGCGCCTCGCTTCGACTAAAGCGGCCTGGGCAGCACGCGCCGTCATGGCCCGTTTCAAAAGGTGCATTTCTTCACGACTCGTGCGCAACTGGTAAAATATGGCCTGATTATATGTGTTAGAAATTGCATCTGATATATGACAGTATGACCCACCTGTGGGAAGTGCTTCGCTAGGCTTTGCAAGACATAGCGAGCATGTTTCGACTCCCGGTGGGAGAGGGACATGATGAGGTGCGGAACGAGTGTAATCCAGTACCAGAATGCAGCATCCCCTTGGTAGCTATCGAAAGCGCGTGAAACTTGACCTGCACCGTCCTCGATGCTAAGAAGCCAGAGAACTCGGGCGAGTAGCGGTCTACTCTTGGCACATTTGTATAAGCCGGCCGCTTGAAGATAGCAGCTCACTGCGTGATGGGCAGAGGGGAAGTCGCCAGGGTTCTCCTTGAACGTTCGGTCATGATATTTTCCCCATTCGGCCCAGGCCTTTGCTTGAGACAAGTCCAATTGAGGTGCTTGGCCAAATGCGTAGTTGGCGTCTTCGTTGCGCCCAAGTTTTGCGAAAAACATCCCCTTCAGAGTGTGGAACTCTGCCTTCTGAGCATTGGTGAAGAACATAAGATTGGTGTTGTTGATTACGTCGAGCCCAACCGAAAGGTCCGTCGGCTTTTGATAGTGGCATTTTGCTTGTTCCCTCAGCTTCAGGAACGCTTCGGAGATTTCGATGTTTGGAAGGGTGTAAATCTTGTTCAAGAATGTTTGGCAGACGTCCAGTAAACCATGCTTTCGAGCTACATGGGCAAAGCGATTGATGATCCACGCAGTTTCATGATATCCCCTGTAACCGTAGGTATTGGAGTTAGCGCCGCCACTTCCACCTGGCTGATTTGGACCGCCGATCAATGGCATGTATGAGAGATTGATCGCGTTGAAGACGTTCTGACGCCAGGCTACAAGGTCGCTCCAGATATTGATATCGTCGTAGATGTTCGGGAGGCGTTCGCGCCATGCCTGTAAGACCATCTTGAGCTCTGCGGACTTTTTCTCGAGGTTCTGCGCGTTGGTCTGGGCAAGAGAGCCAAATATCTGGACAGCTTCCTGGAGCTCGACGAATTGCTGGAAGTGCTGTAATAGGGGGATGTGGGCGACGGAGAAGTGCTGCGGTAGGCCAACCCATTTCCGTAGGGAGAGCTGCATGGCATCTTCGAGATACTTCGTAAAATCGACATTCTTGTCAACTGCTCCAGGTGCCTTGAGAAGGGCGATGAATGCCTCGAACACTCGGCGACGTGGCGTTGCGACTTCAGGTAGACCATTGATTTGCTCCTCCAGAACTTCCTTCTCAACCGACCAATCGCGAGTTCTCCATGCACTCTCCAACATCAACTCTTGATTCCCTTCGCTCTTCGAAAATTCATAGAGAATATCCCAATGCTGGAGCTTTTCAGCTGCCAACACCCAGTGATCCTCCCACAGGCAGTACTCGAGTTCGTTGAACGGCAAAGTTCCAGCGCGAACCTTGTTCTGCGCCGCTTCGTAGACAGTAGACGCTTGCTCCCACATCCCGACTTGCTCGAATGCCAGAGCTACATTGGTATCGGGTAAGAGGCACCGTCTTCGCCAAAGGCCGTAGAACATATCCTCTTCCGCTAGTTCTGCATAGATCTCAGCGAGCGAGTCGTAGACGTAGTCTCGAACAGTGGGCTCGTCATCTTTCATGCTATCCAGCGTGGTATCGAGGATTTCGAGGGCGATGTGCCAGCAACCGAAAGTTTTTGCGAGGTATTTGACAAGATGCGGTGGTAGAGTCATGGGCGGGGAACAGGCGTGTATCCCTGCGAGAAGCGTTTGAATCACGTTGGGCCGGATTGAAGCTTGCTTGATGTGATATTCCTTGCTAAGGAGGTTGATCATGTGATTTGTGACGTCCGACTGCTCACGACGGGATAACGAGGCCCAGACGGCAGGGAAAACAGACACCCAGACATCATGAGCGGTTTGAGGGTCGAGGAAGAGGAGTCGCTGAAGGGGAAGGATGATGTCTCGTGTATCGGGCCGGTTGATGACTTGTAATGGATTGGATCCAACGCGACGTTCCTGGTTTGATGGCAACTGAACATCTGCTGCACCTAGGAGAAGATGCAAAGCAAGATAGACCCAGTTCTGGTCAGCGAGGACTTCCCAGTTTTGGACTGCCAGAATGTAGGTGATGCGGTTGAAGAGGGAGCGAGAAACGCTGACGTCCAGAAGATCGACAAATCGTTCCCGCAAACTGCTGTCCTTGGCACGGCATCCGATCAAGAATGAATGTTCCAACCGGGAGGTCAGTTCACTTCGTCGGAAGCTGGGGTCTGTGTAGATCTCGTAGACGACTTCGAGGTATGGAGTGAAGAGGACTTCGCCGCGAGATTCAAAGTTGACAAGCTTTTGCATAAGACTGGCCTTCTCTTTCGGGTTGGGGTAGGCTGCTTGCTTGTTCAGAACCCAGATCTTTGCCATATCAAGGAGGTGTTTGCAGAGTGTCGCGCTCTTCGTCTTGTCAATGAGGGCGACCAAGGCAGTGAGCAACCATCGGCGATTCTCTCCCAGAGCGCCCGTATAGTCCCGACAGATATCCAAAAACATCATCAGCAATCGAAGGTTGGATTCGTGTGCAGCCGTCCCAGGTGCAGAGCGGATGTGGTCCTTGACGAGCTCGCTAAATAGCTTGATGAATTTCTCGCTATTCGAGGAAGTTCCTTGCGGCGGGTTGTTCGACATTCGTTCAGGAGTTGTCCGGACGATGGACTTGACGATGAGAAGGACGCCACGAACATTGGGTCGAGAGGATGTCATATTGTTCTCATTGAAGATCTCCCAAACAGTTCGGTGGAATTCCGCCTGCTCGCTGTCGCCGGGAGGCACGGACTCGGGGAGTGGGAAGAGGGAAAGGAGTTTGTCGAAGATGGGGTGTAATGCGTCTTGGAGGTTGCTGTCTTCATAAAGGATGCCTTTGATAACCAACTTCTGGAGGACTGAAGCATTCGCAGTGTACCATGAATCCGGTTGTTCAGATGCGACAACTTGCAAAACTTTGGCAGCGGATACTGCTTGCGTGACGAGTGCTTCAGTGGAAAAGTCATTCTGGGGAAAATGGGTCAACATTAAGTTGTGAGATAAGGGAAGGATCTTACCTGTTCCAAAGAGCGAGAGAAGAATCGCAATCCAACAGTTATATCGGGCCATCCACTTGGTGCCACTATCAGCTGGAGAAGTCCGAGAGCGCGAGGTACGAGAGCTTGTTTCACAGGAGGATCATGGTGCAATGTTGCGAGTCGCATGAGATAGCTGACCATGGTCTCTCGCAAGGCTAACGGGGTACGCCATTTGAGATGCCTCGGCAGGTCGCTGTCATCTGCTCGTCCCTTTGATTCCTCGATGGCGCGTTGCTCCCACTTGAATATCGTCGTGAGGACTTCGATCGAAAGTAGGCGGGACTCGGCTGATGATGTTGCTGATAGTCCGAGCTTTTGGAGAGAATTGGTGATGTGGGAGATGAATAGTGAGCGTACGGGGAAGAAAAGGTCAGGTTGCTTGACGATAAGGTGATAGATGGGGAGCATTTGAATGGGACCGTCGTCTTGTAACACGCGCCGCGTCTCCTTCGCCCACAGGAGGTACCCGTTCTCGTCCGTATCTGTTGGGAAGCAGGACGCTAAGATCGCCATTGCTTCGTGACGCAGAGGGCTACGGCCCTCAAGCTGAGGGAGCTGCAGCAATCCTGTCCAGGCCCGGAGTATGAATTTTGGAGGGTTTGGGAATGTCGAAAAGAATTGAGCCGCTAGAAGATAGGCCATTTGCTTCACTATGATGTCGTCGAAGTTGCTGATGTGGAACCAGATGTACTTTGCAATGTCCTTCTTGACATCCTCCAACAAATCAGGGTAGTGTTGGACCAGAATCGTTGTGAGATGCAAGAATTCGATGCGTAGTAAGTCTTCCATTCCTTGGGAGTCGGTGGTTTTCGTCGTCAAATGTGCCCAGATAAGACGGTGGAGTTGAGCAATGAAGTCGGAGTCGATTAGTCGATCGGCTTGGAGGGAGCGAGAAGCTTGTACGAGCAGGGTTGGACTGACAACATAACGGATGAAGTAGCATTTGTGCTGCCAGGTGTACTGCGGGTCGTTGAACCATGTAATGAACCGGAGGAGAACGTTGCGACGGAAGAAGAGATCTTCACTCAGGGCCACATGTTGATAAAGGAACTTGGTGGTCGCGACGGTGTCCAGCTCCAAATTCCGGCTGTAGATCGACACGAGTTCGAACAGCAAGTCGATCCTCGGTGATCGCTGCAACACCTGGATGAATACTCTCTGGATCATAGAATGCCAGTGAGTCATCTCCGCTACGTCGACGTCGGTGTGCGGTCCTGCCATGGCATTCCAGAGAGCGACCAGCTGCTCGACGATGTACTCATTCTGAGCAAGGAATGTTGGATCGATATCAGCGAGATCGTCGACGAGCTGAAGAGCGGATTTGAGCTGGTAGGTATCCGACCCGAATGCCAGTCGAGAGCCAAGAAGCTGCGCACGGCTGGCCAGCTCTCTTTGGAGATTCGGAGCAAGCTTCGCTTGAAGGATGTTGCGGAAGGTGCGTACTGTGCGAGGAAGCTTAAGGTTTCGGAAGAGGAAGTCGACACCCTCTGTTGGATAGCGATCGAGGTATTTGGCAAGTGGCTCAGAGAATGGATTTTGCGTCGAAAAGTGGAGCTGTGTTTCTGTCTGGACGATGGCGTTGACCAAGCTTTCGAGGAAGATGTTGGCGGATGGAGGGAGAAGGTGGAAGATATGGGCAAGTCGGACGAGTTTGGGGATTCCCTCATTCTCAGAGAAGGGTACTTTCGGTGACATTTGCAGCGTTTGAGGGTCTGCGACTATACGGAAATGATCTAGAAGTTTGTGGCCGATTTCGACTTTGAAATAGTTTGTGAGCAGTTCGAGGAGGCGTGCCAGTCCTTCCAATCCCGATATCGAAAGTCGCTTTGGGTCCGCCAGGTTCATGAGGATAGGTCGGAGGCCGGTCTGCAAAAGTTCCTTCGGGAGGCGACTTTGATGTCCCAAAACGAGGCGCAATCCTTCGTGAGCAACGTCCTTGACCTCGGCAGATGGGGAGTACAACGACTTGAAGTAGACACCAGTGACCCTGAGATTCCGAGATTAGAAAAGCCAAAAGTCGATTTCTAAAATACTCACCGTTGTCGAGTCTGGGGCTGACGCGAAAAGAAATCCGTCAACGGCAGCGCCGCGGTGAGCAACTGAATACAGGCAACACGAAGTTTGATGACTTCCAGCATGCTTTGCCGGAGGTGGCGAGGGCCGAGTAACTGGGTGTCGTCGGCGTCGGCGAGAGCGAGGGTTTCGTGGAGGAGTCGCAGCAGTTCATCATTAAGGTCCACCAGCGGAGGGTCAAGTTTGAGGCAAAAGCGAACAGCCTCGATCATACCAATCTGCTTCAAGAACGGAAGGGCTCGAAGTGGCTTGGTGTAGATGCCAGTGAGCATTCTATCACGGTGCGGTAACAGCAACTCCATCGCCGGGCGTCCACTTTGTTCAACCAGCAACGAGATGCACTTCTGGGAGGCTTCGCGGACAATCGCACTCGGGCTTTGGAGCTCAGGGAAAAACAATCCCGCTATGTGGCTGAGCCTAGTCCGACCCAGGGCGTTGTCGTTGTTGACCTCGAGATGGGTGTAGCTGATCGTAATTACATCGACGAGAATGTCGACGACGCTTTCGATATTCCGAGGCAAGTCATTGGGCAGGTCTTTGAGGACATGTATGAGGGTTCGAACGAGGTCAATCTCCCGGTCGGCAATCCATTTCTGGCCGAGAACGGGTGTCGAGACCATCAGGCGCACACCGTTGCAGCCGGCGTTTTTCCTGGTCCACGAATCATCAAGGCAGAGGGACGTGAACCGATTTGCGAGGTGATGAAGGATGGGTAGAATGTCCTGGACAGTAATGTTGGGTTGTGACCTCATCTGCACCAAATCTTCGATAAGGGACGCGACGAATGTCTTTGCCTTTTCAATCTGGGCAGGCTGCTCGCGGGCGAGTGCATGAGGAATGGAGTCGAGGATCCCTGCAAGCAGGTTGCTTTGGGTGAGTCGGATGCCGGACGGTCGAGATTGGTTGCGGCGAATTTCGCTTTCGAACAAGGCACTTGCCACCTTCTTGATATAACCTTCGGCTTCGCTTTGGACAGCAGGTAAATGAATGCAGTCAAAAAGACCTTCTAGTGCGTGCACAAAGAAATCCTCGACGTTCTTTCCCTTCAACCCCTGAGATGATTGTCAGTATTGAAAGTAAGGTCAAACCATGGATACACACCTCGTGCAACATCAATGAGACACAATTTTCCAAGTACCTGTAGGCATGGAGCTGATCTACCGCACCCAACTTGGGGAGCGAACGAACTGCGAGGTCGGCTACCGGTCCCAACGCAATGGCTTCCGACTTTCCGTTGAACGATATCGCCATCTTCGCTGGCGTGGAGTGATGGTGATAGGTGAGGGCGGGTTCCTTGAAAAGAAGTCGACGATTTCTGCCACCCAGTTTACCGAGGATCCGGATGGTTGTGTGGGCGAGGTTGTGGCTTTGAGGAGCCGGCTTCAGATGGCTGAACAAGGCCTCCATCAATTCGCGAAGTACGATGCTTAGCGTTGGGTCGAGGAAATCCGGCGTGAGGTTGTCGATGCATAGTTCAAGGGTTCGAAGTCCCTGGGAGGCAAGCTCGGGGGTTCCACGAAGTGCGAGGGCAAGGGGTTGCATCAAGTATGAAAGGTGGGGTAAGAGGTGTGTCAATCGCAACGGGACGGTAAGACAGAGGTCGACGATCATGTCGCGGGTTGAACCGCTGGACGCGAGTAATTGACGATTCAGACTCTCCAACATTTCCGGCAACAACGGGAGGACAGCATTGTAGAGAAGTTCAAACCTCCCTCCTCCAACACCTATTGCTCGAAACAATGCTCGGAGGAGATGGAAATAATGCGCTGGCTTGGATGCCTTGGCTGCGAGAGGGAAGCAGTCCATTAGCAGCTTCGCGAGGTGAGAGGCGAGGATGGGTTCATTGAGGGGTGGGAAGAGAGAAACTGCATGGAAAGCCATCTTGTACAGACGTATCGTTGCGAGGCCTGTATGTTCGTCGCATTCGCCGAGTTGAGGTAGTCTTTCGATAAGGAACTTGAGGACGATGCTGAGAAGTCCGGCAGTAGTTGGTTCGCGGCCAAACAGGAACTGGCAGACGTTGAGTAAGATTGGTCGTCTTTGCGCATTTTCAAAGAAGAATTCGATTTTGTGAGTCCAAACTTCTTGAAAGACGTTGGGGTTCAGTTCCAGGAGAGCGTGACCGAACCAATCCACTATGTCGTTCTGCTCATTGAGGCGAGGGTCGAGGTCGTAGAGCGACATGCATCGGATGCACCCTTCAAAAAGCCGGAATGCAAGCGTTCCGTCGGGGACTGGTGCGTCACATCTCTTCATGGCGACGAGCGTAACACGAAACCCATGTACCAGCGCTCGGTATAGTTGGCGGCATTCTAACACTGGTTTGAGATCATTATAACACATAGATATTCATTGACTTACCGAGCATCACATCCTCGGGCTTTTCTAGTGCATACAAAGCACCTCCAACTGGCCGTGATTTCTCGATGAAAAAGGTGTCGATGGCGCTGTCTTGTGTACCAGCTCGCGACTTCTCCAATGCAGAATTGACTTCAGGTTGAATCGCACACAAGCCCTCGAGGCGCTCGAGGCAGGTTTCGAACATGGAACGGATCAGTTTTGCTGCTTGTTGCGATGTGTCTTTGGCTACGATGGTTTCTGTCAACCCGAACAGCACCTTCGCAAATAGGATGTGGAGGTTGAGGCCGAGGGATGAATTGAAGAGGAACGACGAGTAGACATGGACAATGTGTGCCAGTTGTTCAAAACCCAAGTCTCCTTTGATGTTATGAAAGAGGTCGGCGACTGCTGAATGCACGACGGGTCTGCTCGATATTAGTAAGTAGAAAAAAATGGAGAATAGGCCATGCGCACCTCAGAGTTTCCCTCGTAGCTAGGCCAGTTCCAAGGAGGACTCTTTCATCCAGCAACTTGTCGGTTTGCGTAACGAGGACGCGTCGATGGGGTGTGGCGAGAAGATGGCGAAACACGACGATGATTTCCTATCCAGATAATCAGTAGGTGTCGGAAAAGGAATGCTGTTAGACCCACCCTTCTGACAGAGATGTTATTTGTTGGGCAATCTTGCAGAATGCGAAGAGAGCGGAGGACGAGGGTCTCTCCATAGTTCCCATATGACTCCGGCGCGTAGCGCATGACATATGCCAAATAGGACAGCATCTACGAGGAAGTTGGTCGCGAAATTTGTAACGGGCGAAAGGAAAAAATCGTACCCTCATCTGGGCTTGTGTCAGGTCGTTGTATAAAGTAGAGTTCTTGATCGTTTCAGCCATTCCTGCCCACAAATTGCCCATTGCTTCGTAGTCATTTTTCATCTTCAATTGGGCGGGAGCTTCGAGAGCAATGAAGTCGAGTGCAGAGGCTGTCGAGGCTTGAATGGAGGGGCCAACTAGAGGGCGTTGTACTTGGGACATGACGACCAACACCATGGCCATCTCGCCGAGCACTTTGAAGCTTCGCAACGAGGGCAGGATGACATTCGAGTCTATCGGGGCAGAGGACTCCGAAAGATATTCTTCGGCTAAGCCCTTCATGTTTCCGAATAGCTCTTGAAAGGAAGTCATGAATTCGGTCATTCCCTGTTCCGTCACAACGCGGTGGTTGCGAGCGAGATCGACGAGCGTCTTGCAGGCCGTAGCGCCGTTCTCTTCGTTGTCGAGGCGAATAACGGTAAGCATTGTGTGGAATATGGAGGCAGAGTTCGAGCGAACGGGCTCGCATACTGGGAATCGGTTGATGATGTCGAGGAGGGTGCGTCGAAAGAGATATTCGGTGGTGTCTCGTTGGAATGAAGGATGGCTTGACTGGACCAATTCAACAGTTGCTGGGACGAGATAGGGCATGACCCGTGTAAATTCAGCATCTCTTGTGGAGTCCATGGCCTCTCGTATCTCTGTTGCGACAGCATGCTTTGTTGCGAGATCTGGAGCTGAGTGAGCAGAACGACTATACATTGAGCAAGGGCCACTCGCCAGAGTTTGGATCTGCCATTCTGGCGACCTTGCTTTCTAGGTTTGAAGGAGCAGTAGAGGCATTTGCCTCTGAGTTTGGATGACTGGCCATGATTCTGGCCAGTGGGAGGAGGATGCAAAGGAAAAGGAGGCAGGCGCTTCACGAGACGCGCCAGGGGAGTGGCAGGAATCCCAATCCCAAAGTTCCTACCGGTATATTCGAGCTGTAGCACCTGCCTAGTTAGGCAAGTAGTCATGTGACATCTCTGATCGGGCGCGTCAAGTTACGTCGATTCGAGAGTTCGAGTCCGATTCATGCTATCATGGATGTCGATGAAATATTCAAGGTGCGCAAACGATCTTCTTCTGCTCATAGAACTAGCCAGGAACACTCGAAGTAGGTGCCCAAGTTCTCGTCGTCAGGGCTCGGGAACAAAAGAAAGCTTCCTCCCAATCCTAGTCCCGAGCTTTTGAGGAAACTGAGGGCAGAGGAAGAAAGTGCCCAACCTCCCACAAAACGGTCCAAGAATGTTACTATGGAAGAAGTTGACGATGAGGACTCGAGCATGAGCGTAGATCGTGCCGACTTTGCACCAGGCGGAGACGCGGACTATTTTGAAGAAGAGGACGACGAAGGTCGTTTCTTCGGCGGTGGTTTGACGTCTGAGCAGAAGGAGATTCTGAACATATTTGACCGTGCTGGGGGCGAGGGGATCCAGGACGAGGTATGCATTTTTACTGCCAAAAGTTAAAGTTTCATTTGATTCGAATATCTCTTGCCTAGGGAGAAGAGGAGCTAACACTGGCTTCAATACGTCGCCTACTTTTGAAGCTGGAGCGTGCGGTCAATAAGAACCAAGACCAACGCTCAAAGTACCCAGACGATCCAACAAAGTCCGTTCTCCCAAGTTCTACTGTCGTCTACCTTGATCCTGATTCATGCGCCCCGCTAGATTCATCGACTCAGAAGCCGATCTCGACAGTGCTATCAAGTCACTCTTACCTCTGGCACAAGCACCGACACTCGCCTATTCAGAGCTTGTTCGTTCAGGCAGTCTAGCTCTGCTCATCGGATTATTTACACATGAAAACCTAGACATTGTTCTTGACGTTGTCGAAGTACTCCACGAGCTTACCGATGAAGATGCTGGTGAGGATGTTGAAGACGCATCAGCAGAAGAGACGGAGGAAGCGTTGAAACTATTGATCGATGCTTTGGTACGTTTTCTTGTTATTAGCAAATATTCTGGAATATTCCTGAGAAAATGTAGGTGGAGAACTCTATCTTTGAGCTACTGGTGGACAACCTTGGCCGGCTAAACGAATCAGAGGAATCCGACCGCGTAGGAGCCTTCCATATCCTCGGTGAGCCTCTCTCAACGAAACATTTATCGTCTATCTGCTAATTGGACAAAAACTCTAGGGATTTTCGAGAATATCCTTGGTCTCAACCCCGAGCTCGCTGCTGAGATGATCACCAAGACCAAGATTTTACCTTGGCTATTGAACCGCGTGCAGACAAAGGCCCACGAAGAGAATAGAGGCTATGCAGCAGAGCTACTCTCAATCCTCCTTCAGAATAGCCCGCCTAACCGGCTCGCTTTCGCCAAAGCTGACGGCGTCGAGACCGTGCTGAAAGTTCTATCCGTATGTGTGGTAATCAAATAAGCTTTATGCTAATCTGATCCATGGAACTCCAGCAATATCGACTCAGGGACCCTGTTGATGCTGACGAAACGGAGTTCATGGAAAACATATTCGATGCTTTGTGTTCGGCCCTCAGCGAACAATCCATCAAGCAGCAATTCCTAGCGGCCGAAGGACCTGACCTGATGATTCTCATGATGAAGTAGGTCAATCGACATGGTGTCTGCTACCCAGATTACTGAACTGTTTCTCGACAGAGGGAAGTTACAGTCGAAATCTCGGGCCATTAAGGCCCTCGACCACGCAATGTCTGGCCCAGATGGCTCCCCTGTTTGTGCTGCATTCATTGAAGCCCTTGGCTTGAAAACTCTTTTTTCCGCCTTTATGGGTAAAGTAAGTTTACGAACTCCATTTGATCTTGGCGCAAATCTTATTGGTTCACAGAGCAAGAAAGGAAAGGCAGGCCCAGTCCTTCCGCCTTCAGAAGATGTTGGCCACGTTTTAGGCATCCTGGCGTCCTTGTTTACGCACTTGGAATCGGACTCCACTGACCGACTGCGCCTTCTCGCAAAATTCGTTGAAAATAATTACGAGAAAGCAGATAAATTGATGGACATTCGGGAGGCTGCCGTAGCAAGGCTGAAGGCTACAGATGCTGCAATCGAAGCAGAGAGAAGGGTGAGCTATGCCTGCAATAAGAGACTCCAGTTCTAAATCTCCTGCAGGAGCTCGACGACGACGACGATGACATTCTCGCTGACGAGGACGTTTTNATATCTACGGAGGCTTGACGGGGGGTTTTTCACCCTGCAGACCGTGGATTACCTACTTGCCTGGATCGTCATGGAAGATGATGGTGTAGGTTCAATCTTCTTGTCGCCGTTGCTTGCAGCTTACACTCCGGTAGATTCGCGAACACGTCCTCCAAATGTTGGGACGGAAGAACTTATCCCTGCAAGATATCGTTTCAAACCTGCGGATATACTACGATAATGTAGACGATACTACATCGACAGAAAGCGCCGATCAGGGCCCTTCACAGAGGGAAATTCTGTTCAACCTCATCGCGTCATTGGACCCCTCGTCCATTGACCAGTGATGACGATAATTAAGTCGCTGTATTAATGTACCCTAGACAGCATCCGGCGATAAGGCTGATGTCAAAACCATGCTCAATGTCCCCCTGGCTTTCAGCAGTTCCTTCTGGAATCGAATCTCCATTGCCAGCTTTTTCTTCAGTCTCAGGAATAGTGCATCGATGAGAGGTGCTTGCCCAATGACTGGTCGATACATATCTGCAGGAAGAATAAGAACACAATTTACTCTTTATTCAAACCAACTCACCGATTACAAGGCCAGCGACGTATGTGACAGTAATGCCGAATCGAGGATCCGACACATGCTTGATCAAAAGTCGCAGAATGGGCTCCAGCAACACGTCGTCTCGACCTGAAAGCGCGACCTTGAGGCCATCCCTGTGTATTAGTTCCTTGATGAGAGCAAATGTAGCAGTCGGGGGAACGTTCTGGACAGAAAACGATTAGGCGAGATTGCCATGGAGAAGAAAGGGAGAGAGACTGACCTTTCGCAGCACTGAATCAAGCGCAGCCGAGTACTTGAAGCTTTTAAGAAGGCGGTCATAGGGCTTTAACCGTTTTTGTCTTCGACTTTCGCTAACTCTGATCTCGTCGGCGTCCCCTACAGCTTTTGTTGACTGTTTCGATACCGCGCCCTCCCCAACGTGTATAAGGTTGAGGCTGTCAAGACCCAAAGTTTCCGTGTCCTTTCCTTTTTGTTGTCTTCTTCGGATCGACAGAGTGCCATCTGACATTCCCCCAACGATGTGCGTATCGTCAGGCTACAAAGGTTGAGATTCTACTGTACCATATAATTGTGGAGTGGATACTCACCGAAATGGCGAGGCAGAGAAGCGGTGCGGGATAACGCATTGTATGCACGACCTTGTAGTTTTCGACATCGTACACTTTCACCATATGATCAAGGCTTCCGGTCAGAAGACGGTTTCCGGACGAAGTTGCTGCAAGAGAAGTGATCGTCTTTTGGTGATTGGACATGGCCTTGATACACCGTCCTCCGCTAACCAAATCCCACACGCGCAGTATGGGGCCTGCAGACGACACCGCTACTGTCCCCGAGGAAAACATGAGCACTTGCTCTACTGGAAGCTTTGAGCTGGACGATATGTTTTCCCCCATGACCATTTCACACTCTCCAGACCGAGCATCGAATAGTCTGACGGTACCATCATAGGAGCCGGAGAGGACGATATGCGGGGTTGATGATGATACCTGGCCCGTGCGGACATAGTCTGTGTGGTCGGTGAAAGTTGCTATCGATGTTTGCGAGGTCACGTCCCAGAACCTCACTGTGGTGTCGTCCGAGCAGGAGAGTATACGCGTAGGTTCAAGAGGAGAGAACTTGGTAACATGGACTGGTTGCTTGTGTGCGTCCAAAGTTCGTAGAATTGCTCTCGAGTTTATGTCGAAAATCTACACCTTGGTGAGGCGCGAAGTTGCAGAGTCCATCCACGAGGCGAGACGCACCTGGATCAAACCACTGTCATCGCCTGCAACGACAAGCTTGCCGTCAGGACGTATGCTCCCGCTACGTGCGACGTCCTTGAACCGGGAGATTGTTTTTGTCACCTTCTGGGTCCTGGGGGCGTAGATTTGGACTCTGGTGGCTGCAGTAACGGCATATCGGTGGGGTTTGGCGGAGGAGAAATGGACGGAGGTGATTGGGGCGTACTCCTTGACGAAGACAGGGTGTTTGAACTGGCGCCAGTACCTAGATTCTGGGGAGTGTTTTGAGGAGGAGGGCCTGTGGTGCCTCTGAACGGGGACTGGCTGGTATTCCATAGTTTGATAAAAAGTTTGATGATGCTTTGATTTATTCCACCACAAACATCACGTGAAGGTCTGATCGATATAATATTGATTCTAACAGCAATTTCTGCTACAGTTTTCTGCTCTTCACGATCTCCCTTGTCCATCTCATCCAGCCGCCATGCTCCTCTACTCAGATATCATCACCGGGGACGAGATCTTCTCCGACGCCTTTCCCGTGTAAGCTTCCATCCTGCGCTTACCAACTCAGCCCCTTCTCATCCAACCCCTCCAGCAAGCTCGTCGACGATATCGTCTACGAGGTCGATTGTGCCATGATTGTCGTCAAGGACGGCGCCGATGTCGATATTGGTTTGTGACCCCCGCGTTTACTTCTGTCTCGATCTTACCTCCTGCAAGGTGCCAACCCCTCTGAGGAAGAGCAGAGTGAGGCTTTGGAAGATGGCGCCAAGAATGTCAACAATATTGTCCACTCCTTCCGACTTCAGTCGACCGGCTTCGATAAAAAGAGCTACCTCACTTATCTCAAGGTAACGTGCTGCATCTCGACTCTCTCCACTTATTTTTATCCTCGTTCATGCTAGGGATATATGAAGGCCGTCAAGGACCATCTCACCAAAACCAAGCCAGATGAGGTCGCCGCCTTCGAGAAGGGTGCTGCGGCCTATGCCAAGAAAATTGTTGCCAACTTCAAGGACTACGAATTCGTATGTGTTGATATTTTGTGCTGATGGTCAGTTGCTCATTTTGGTGATAGTACATCGGTGAATCCATGAACCCCGATGGCATGGTTGCCCTACTCAACTACAGAGTGAGTTCCGTCATCTCCGGACTTCTGATTGTATGTTGACATGCCATATGTGCGTTACAGGAGGATGGTATCACTCGTAAGTTTGAGCGCGATTCGAGGATTTTACAACCGACACTAATGTCCTTTGATAGCATATTTCACTATCTGGAAGCACGGCGTTAAAGAGATCAAGCTTTAAATAAAACTCATGTACCACTGAACTCCTCCTGTAACCGACTATTGTATTCTTATCCTATGCGTTTGGAGCGATATATCGAAAGATTGAGATCAAGATACGAATGGTATCAGTGACCCCGTGAAGCGCTAATTAGTGGAGCTAGGCGGTGGCGGTGCTGGTGAAGTCGCGTCTGCTTGCTCTCCTCAACGCGTTCTATGCCTCCGTTGAACAGGTCCTTGGAATCCCTTGTTTGCCATCTCGTTCCTGCTGCTCACACCCACGAACAACTGCGACAAGACTTGACATCTCAGTGTCGCCATCTCTCCAGGTGAGTGCTATGGAACGTCGCCTGCATGCTCTTCATCGAGGTCACGGACAAACTGTAGTCGCATTGGCCAAAACCATGCCCAAGAGTTATCTCAGCCTGTCGATGCCATAAAGAGACGACGTGGGCTGGTTCACGAGTTTCCGTTGCTCGACTCCTACTGACCATCTCGTGATAGTGTTGGCAAACTCTCCGACAGATACCTTAAAGTTCACCAACCTGCTTTCTAGGCTTATCAGTCAAGTGTGCAGTGGCCCCTTGACCCTCTCTGTTTTCATTCAACATCGTGTCTACAGCCCCTAATCTCCAGAAAACCTGAAGTCCTCTCGTTCTTGTTGGCTCTCTCGCCCCAAAGTTCCACTACCTTTGATCCTTCCTCTATTTCACGAATGTCGAGCGCAAAATATAGAAGCAAGGCCACCATTCCTCGTGAACCAAATATCCCTAAGATATCTTCAACATTTCCAGCGCGATCGAAAGCAGAGTTGTTGAGGGAATATCGGCAGTCTAAAGGTGATTTGGTCTCCTCTTGACTGTGCAGCATGGCTGAACAACAATCAACAAGGCCAAAAATTTGTCCCAGAAGTATTGCTCCTACGTGATGCAATCTACTTGCTACAAGGAATATCTGGCAAGTTTGTGCAGTTTTCCGTCCAAGATGACGAAAACAGAATCGTGTTCTCTGATGACCCAGTGAGCACATGCATTTGGTTCATGGCTGTTAGGCTTACGACCTTTAGGCCAATACTATCTCATCCTCAACCAAAGTGCTAATACATCGGCTGGCTGAATTGGGGTATCTATACCGACGCGTCGATGGCTTTGTCCGCGAACGAGAAGCCGCGAATGCCATCGGAATGATCGAGCAGTCCCTTTGCCATTATCTTCAAGCCCAACTCAACAACTACTACCGGCTTATTGCAGTTCTCGAGACTCAGCTAGCCGCTGCAACAGACAAGCCCCCCNGAAACTAGTCCCACTGATGAATTGCGTAACGAAAGTGGCCTTTCTCTGAAGCGTTTGGAGGTGTGGGTGAATGAATGGCGATTACGAATGCGTATGATGAGTGTCTGCGTCGAGGGTGCCAAAGGTAAGTTACTTCGCTGCACGTGTTTGACAACCTTATTCAGTGAATTTCGACAGAGGCCCATGGTGGCGCTTTGGTGAACTTGATTCACAGCTACACCGAGAATGGCGACCCGTTCATCCGAACGTTCACCCACGAACTTCTGGAAGAAGTGCGTAATAAACCACTTGTCCGATGGGTCATTGGCTCACCAAACATAGGTCTCACGTCCGTTCTTTACGACACTTCACAAATGGCTCTTTTCAGGAGAACTGTATGATCCCTTCTCCGAGTTTTTTNGTATCAGTAGACTCGTCCATTGGCCCCAACCATCACGCACACCCTTCATCTTTGTTGGGTGGGATCACCGAGCTTTCGACCGATAACGGGTTCAACGGAGGCGTCGGAGAGGGTGACGACTTCTCTGGAAAGGATGCCGGAATCAAGCTTTGGGAGTCCAAGTACCAGTTCCGAAAGGAAATGCTCCCCCTTTTCGTGGGGGAAGGGTCAGGGAAGAAGGTGTGTAGTTTCAAAGCACCTATCTGCATTTTCTAAACCCGGCCAGATTTTTTCGACAGGAAAAAGTTTGAATTTTATTCGATACAGCTGCCATGATAGCGAGTGGGTCCTAACACGGGAGCAAATGAACTCGTTCCATGGATGTGAGTTTTCAACCTACTTTACCGGCCAACCTGCTCATCTTCCAAACAGCCCTTCAATACAGCGATATTGGTGGTCTCGAGCGTTCAATCGATTCCGCATATCGACTTGCCAGTAACCGCCTATTCGAAGTTTTCATTGAAAAGTTCAAGCTTCTCGACCATCTTTCCGCTCTCCGAAGCTACCTTTTGCTTGGGTATGGCGATTTTGCTGATCAATTGATGGAGACTCTCGGGTACGTGAAGCTTATTCCTTCTACTTCAGCCTCAGTCTCTCATTAGGTTTCTTAGCCCCAGCCTGTCGCGCTCCGCCAATACATTATACCGCCATAACCTAACAGCAACATTGGAATCTGCCATCAGATCCTCCAATGCCCAACATGATCCCACAGACGTCCTTCGGAGACTGGACGCTCGCATGCTCGAATACTCACATGGAGAAATCGGTTGGGACGTCTTCACCTTGGAATACAAAGTGGATGCACCAATCGACACTGTCCTCGACAATCAAGCCCTTGAAGGGTATCTCAAACTATTCAGACATCTATGGCAGATGAAGAGGATAGAGAAAACACTTGACCGCGGATGGATGAGAATTACAAGCGGCGCGAAGACATTCATTCGGGTTCCAGGTACTTCGTCCATTCATATGATCCGAGAGGACAGTACTGATTTTTATTCCCCAAACAAAACTCAGAGTTGGACTCTGAATGGCACAAAGTTCGAATCCAAACCGCCGAGATGGTTCATTTCATCCGACAACTGGAGGCATTCTGTCGGCTGGAGGTGATCGAGTGCTCATGGAAGGTTTTAATCGATTTCTTGAACAAGAGGGAGGGTGACTTGGATTCCCTCATCGAGGCTCACCGCTCGTATTTGGATCGAGTACTGAAGAAGATTACCCTTCAGTATCCGAAGGCTGGCAAGGAGGCGAGTGATTCCGGTTCACAACTCACTTGAAGGCATTTTAAAACCTCTTACAGGAATTGATATTAAACATGTTGAAAGATGCCTTCTCTACCATACTCATGTATCGCGAAGCCACGGTTAGTCTGAATACTCCACGACCTCTCTCTCTCTCTCTCTGGGGCTCAATCGATATGTAGGACAACTTTTACAATCATTGCCTCTCCGAAGCGGCGAGGAGAGATCAGCAAGCAGACCTGGACAGGGTGAGTTTTCGTTCAGGGCGTACGAAGGATATTGCTGACCTGCCTTTAGGGTGTCTACACAGGCAAAGAGCTGCCTGCCTCAACTCAGGACGCTGGGGAGTTGATATCGCGTCTACAGGAATACGGTACGAGCTTCAAAGAGAAAGTCCAAACGCTCGTACAGCATTTGCAAGTGCATCCTGACCTTGACTGCCGTTTCTTGGCCATCCGACTCTCGTTCTCAGATTATTACAAAAAGAAATGATCAGGCAGTGTGGCCGGCACTTGAGGTTTGAAGAATGATGTATATTAAATACGATATTAAATACCATACTTCAATATGTCCAATACTCAGAGCTCGTCGCGGGTGTCAACAGTCTCCTTTTTCTCCTCAGCGAGGGGTGTCTGGGCGGGCTCTTCAGCCTTCACCTCAGGGATTTCGAGAGAGTTCTTGGCGTGTTCCTCGACGAAGGAAACAAGGCTCTCCAAGGTGCGGTCACCCTCGTAGTCGATGAATTCTTTAGAGCCGGCAGGCTTGAACTTCAAGGTAGGGAAGCCAGCAATACGGAATGGAATGGTAGGAGGAAGGTCGTTCTCAGGTGCGTCGAACTTGGCACTGTGATGTACGTCAGTAAAGTGGTCGGCATAGTTTAGCGAAACATGACTTACATGATGAGCTTGTCCTTGATAGGGGCGTATTTCTCACCGAGCTGCTCCCAGGTAGGAGCGAGACGCTTGCAGTGACCACACCAGGTGGCATAGAACTCAACGAAGACATCCTTGCTCTCGTCGAAAGCAATCTCCTCAAAGTTCTTGCCGACCAAAACGGTGACGGGTCCGTCCTGGGATTCGGGGATAGGTTGGCTCTTGAGTTGAGGTTGGAGGGTGCCAGCGACGTATTTCTCAACCAAATCCTGGACACCTTCAGTGGTGACCTCCTTGCTTTGGTCGTAAGGATACTTGAGTTGCTTCTCCAATTCTTGGATGACGAATGCGGGCCACTTGGCCTCAGCGACGTTCAGAGCTTTAGCGTGGTCGCCATACTTGACAGCATCAATCCAGACGAAGTTGAGTTTGGACTTGTACTTGGAGGCAACGGGTCGGACGGCATCGAGCTGTTCATCCTTCTTCTCGTCGGTAGGGTCAACGAAGATGTAGGCAAGGGGCTTGCCGCTTTGAGCGTAGATGCTGTAGGTTTCGCCGTTGACTTCACCGAGGACAGGAATGCTGAGATCAGCGAGCCAGTCCTCGATTTCCTTCTTGGTGGCACCGTTGACAGGGTAGGGATATTCGGAACGGGGCTCGTCGAAGGAGCGGTAGACAACGAGGGCAGGAGGGACAACTCCAGCAGCGGCAGCGGCATCTTGGTCGGTGACAACACCGAAGAGGTAGTCATCACGGTGGGCTTCGGCAGCAGCGCTGAACTCGGCAGCTGGAACGGCGGTAGAAGAGGGGAGATAGGCAACGGCAACAATTTTGTCGGCCTTGGTGAATTCGTCGTGCTTGTCGGCGGTGACCTCGGAGATGGCAGGAAGGGATTGTCTAATTCATGCTTAGCAAGAGTAATCTCAGAGATGCTTACACGACTTACTTGACCATGTAGCTAACAATGCCATCGGCCTTTCGTGGGCCACTGTAGTCGGTGGCTTCGCCCTTCCTGTAGACCTTGAGAGTACTGAGAGACACGCTGCGTGAGAGGCGTTGCGGTGCGAAAGTGATGATGAACCTACGGGTAGCCTTGGATGCCCTTTGAGGAGCAAAGATCTGCCTCCTCGACACAGTCGACCTTGGCAAGCTTGATGTTCTTCTCCTTGAGGGTGGTGGCGGCCTCCTCATAATGAGGTGCCAGCGCCTTGCAGTGGCCACACCATGGTGCAAAGAATTCGACAAGGATGAGAGGCTCAGCGGAGACGGTGGACTCAAAGTTGGCAGCGCCGAGGCTCAGAACGTCGGAGTCGCCATCGGCGAAGACGTACGAGGCAAGCGACAAGAGCACCGAGAGGGGGAGTGTGATCCTCATTGGAGTGGTAGAGAAGGAAGAGTGGATGCCACGAAACCGACAATTTATAAGACCTACTTTACACGTATTGATTGAACTGACGTGTCAATTTGATTAGTCTTCTCCAAAGATATCGATCTAGCCCATTTGTGAATCTCACTCCATGTTCCATGATGCTCGCTCGCTATATAACTCGTTGCAGGTTTATGTACTACACTGCAGTAGACTACCAATGTTCCCAAAACATTACCTCATGACTGACTACAGAGTTCCGAGATCGAAGTTGCTGCCTTGGCGATTTCCACTGCCATATTGTCTAGTCTGTGGAATAAACTGTCTCGGTGGTGGGAAGTCGGTCACAGGAAAAGTATGCACACCTGCCTGAGGTGGTGGGGACGGAACTGTAGAGTACTTTAGACACCGTAATAAAAATAGATTACCGCGACTTACTTCTACGTCGAGGAGGGGGTGGACGATCCGAGCGAGCGGGAGGAGGTGCAGGAGCCGGAGCAGCCCTGGTAGGAGGGCTCAGCGGACGTCTGGGCGGGGGTGGAGCCCTTGACACAGGCGATGGAGAAACTCGTCCTTCTGGAGATGCAGACCGCTCAGACGGAATTGTTTCAGATAGCACTCGCACACGTGCTGGCGGGGGCGGGGGTGCTCCAGGCCTTCGTGCTGGAGGCGGGGGAGCNACTTCTAGCGGGAGAGATGGGGGCAGAGGGCCGAGGAGGCGGTGCTGGTGCCCGAGCAGGCAATGCAGGTGCTGGTCTGCTTGGAAAACTGGCTGGAGGCTGCGGGGACGCTCGAGGAGGGATTGGCGGGGTTGCTCTCGCTGGCGAATCTCCTCCAACCGGTGGAGGACGCCGAGGAGGAAGGGGAGCAGCAGGGGAAGCAATCTCAGAAACTGGAGTGCGTGCCGGAAGAACGGGCGGAGCGCGGTTTGGAATTGGGGGAGCCGCCGCGGGTGGCCTGGGAGGTACTACTGCAGGCCTAGGTGGTACCGGGGCAGGAGGAGCTCGAGCTGGTGGCTTTGGTGCTTCTAAGGCCCCAGCAGACGATGGCCTTGGGATAACTGGAGGTCTCCCGAGAGTCGGCGGTTTCGCTGTGAAACTATGAGTAACAGCGGGAGATTCAGTCAATTGACCTGAGCATACCGAGATTGCTTTGTCCAGCAGGCTTTAGCTTGGGCATACCACCTGCAAAAAGCCCACCCAACTGTGGGGGTCCGCCAGCAGAGGCGGATCCAGCGCTCTGGGCAGCTAGGGCTGCTCCGATGCCTCCGATGCCACCTGAAGGCTTGGAGGCGGCCCCACCTCCACGAGACCCTCCGTCGAGGGCAGGCGCACTGCGATCGTTGGTTTGAGCTTTCTTGAGTCGCTTTCCAGCTTGGATTTCAGAAAGAAGAGCAGAGGAAGCCATGGTGATGAAAGGTAAAGGAAACTTCAAGTTGTTGGAGTGGGCCGCGTCTGATCCCTCCTATATATTTGTTTGTGCGCCGCCTCAGGCGCAGCTGCACAGGTTTGCCCTACTCACTCAAGGTCAAATGCTGTCCATGCTCAGAACTCCGGAATCTCATTTATCATTCAGTGGTACGACATTATGTTTTATGGCTTGGAGCAGCTCTCCGAACCTTCCTCGAGACAGGACTACGCGGTGACGGAACGTGAGACCATACCTTAGATACAGCACCTTGAGTACATTGGTGGGAAGAGTGCCGACATTTCAGCCTGAATGGATTGTGCACAGTAATGGGGATTGCGCATGATAAAAAAGAGCCCTCACCATTGGATCAAAAAAAGAATCGTAGAGCTGGAAGGAAAGACTCGATCCATAGAAAAAATCATAAGCCATGATTATGCATACAAGATATCATACATACCGGCGATCGTCACCGGTTATAGCTCAGTAGGGCTTATGCCTGTTCTTCTTCAACTCCTGCTCCAGCTTCTTCGCTTTCCGATGTCCTATCTCCACAGGTCGAATTGCCGTCTGATCAGCTTTCTTGAGCTTCACGGGGCGGTTACCAACGTATTTCCCTAGGAACGCGTCAGCAAAGAGGTATGCCAGCCACAAAGAAGATACATACCGTCCATTTCTTTCCAAGCTCTCAGGAAATCTTCGGGGTCAGAGAAGGCAACAAAGCCATACTTAGCCTATGAGCGAACGCGTCAACGGATAATCACTGAGTTAGAGAAAGACGGACTGCTTACCTTTTGGCTCAGGCGATCCCTGATAACACGAGCCTTCTGGAAAGAGGGGTACTTGTTGAAAGCGTTGGCAAGGACATCATCCGATACATCGTTACTCAAATCGCCAACGAAAAGACGGAACCAAGCTAACGGCTGATCAGCGAAATCTCAGGAGAGAAAAGAAAAAACTACTTACAGCTATTCCACTCCAGGAGAGTCTGGTCCTCCCAAACCTTTCCTCCTCCCTTGCGGAGAACGGTGGTCCGCTTGCCTCCTTTGGCCAGTTTGCCGCCTGCACCTCCCCGCTTGTCGATCATTGCACCAGGGACATACACGCTCTGCTGTGCGAGAATTCCGACGTCGTACTCATATGCATTGGCGGGCACCGGGGCACTGTGAGACGAGCTTGAGGCTCCAGGCATTGGGAATGTGGACGGTTGGTAGGGCTTATAATAGGGATTGACATCATAGGCGGCTTGCTGTTGCTGCATATACTGCTGCTGGTAGGCTGCATTTGCGTATGGATCCATTGATACGAGCGTAAGGGAGGGGGGGNAAACGAGATAGCTTTGGGGGGTGGGTGTGGGACGGAAGGAACAGCTTGGAAACAGGCAGTGCCTTCCACCCTGCATGCGGCTGAGTCAGCATGTCTATACTTGGAAGTTGGTTCTCATGACTCTGCAACTCACCGAAATCCTTGCTCAACACAACCCCCGCCGACAAGGACACCTCCCTCAACGTCGTCAAGGTACGTTCCAAAGCATTTCAAGGCCTCCATGCCGTCTGTACGATGTTGAGCTATCTTCAATCGCCTTTTAACGATTGGATTCCGCTAGCGTCGAGATGGATGGCAGATGGTCGGGCTAGATGAGGTTGATCCCAATCGACTTATCCCTTTCCTCTAGATGCCTTTCGTCAAGAAACAGAAGAACGACGCATACTTCTCCCGCTTCCAGGTGAAGTACCGAAGAAGGCGTGAAGGAAAGACCGACTGTACGTTTCTACCGTCTACCATCTACATTCTCTCAATAGTGCTCAATTTGCTACACAGACTATGCCCGCAAGCGCCTCGTCACCCAAGCCAAGAACAAATAGTAAATACAGCTTCTTCGCACTCTCCTCGCACTATATTGACGCGATCTTTCGCTAGCAATGCCCCCAAATATCGCTTGGTCGTCCGATTCACCAACAAGGACATCATTGTCCAGGTTGTGTACGCCCGTCTTCAAGGCGACTTCGTCTTGACGCAGGCACGATCTGCAGAATTGCCTCGCTACGGTATCAACCACGGTTTGACCAACTGGGCTGCTGGTAAGAAATACATTAATTTGACTCTGCTCTTCGGTTTACCTTGTTTTCCAGCGTACGCTACCGGTCTCCTTACCGCTCGTCGTGCCCTCACAAAACTCGGTCTCGCTGACAAGTACCAGGGTGTTACAGAACCCGATGGCACTATCAGCTTGACTGAGGCTCTTGACGATGAAGACGCTCCCAGACCCTTCAAGGCTTACCTCGATGTTGGTCTCAAGAGGACATCGACCGGCTCCCGTGTTTTCGGTGCACTCAAGGGTGCCTCCGATGGTGGAATCTTCATTCCCCACTCAGAGAAGCGCTTCCCTGGATATGACCCAGAATCCAAAGCACTCGACGATGAGGTCCTCAAGAAGTACATCTTCGGTGGTCACGTTGCTGAATACATGGAGAGCTTGGAGGAGGAAGACGACGAGCGGTGCGTCTATTTCTGTCTCTCTCTCTCTCTGACATTTATGTTGCCGCTCCAGATTCAAAAAGCAGTTTTCGACATACCTTGCGGACGGCATTGGATCTGAGGATATTGAGGAGATCTACACAAATGCCCACGCCGCCATCCGAGAGGATCCCACTTTCAAGCCCTCCGACAAGACAAAAGACTGGAAGGCAGAGGGTCTCAAATACAAGAAGAAGAAGCTCACCTTGGAAGAACGCAGGGCCAGAATCGCCTCCAAGATCGAGCGCTTCCAGGCTACTGGTGGTGTCGAGGAAGAAGAGGAGTAAACGTTTGGATGATCCCCTCCACGTCTTATATATCCTCTTTACAAAACTATGTTTTACATCCACCTTTGTATGCATCATATGCGGAATATGATTACCCGCTATTCGCTATCTATGACTTGCCCGATTTCTAGCTGAACGTTTAGGGCTTCCAATCGACCCACCGGGAGACTATGGCGGTTTGGAATCGAGCGACCCACACCTCCACACTTGACCACAAGAGATGTTGTGAGATATACAGGCAGCGTTGAGTCAGATGCATCATGATACAAGCGCCTCGCTCATTGCTGCGGAACTTTCATAATGATCTCCTCAACCCAAGACAATAGGGGAACGTTTGGGGAACTAAGGCGCGAGTATTGGAAGAGATTGCCCCGTCTTCCTGTTTTCCTGTCTAGCCGGAATGCAGAGAAGTTGATTCCAAGATCTTTCTCGAAGAAGAGTTGGAACGTCCTGGTGAAGATATGAGTGTCTATTGGCAGACTGGGCATGAAGAACGTACAAAACACATCCTTCCCATCTAGCCACTAGGTGATCCAAGTCGACGAGCCAGGTGCCTCCCCGTAGCTTTTCACCTAGGCGGCATATTCGGTGAAGCAAAAAGCGTTCAATTTCGTTGGTCAAGACTTGAGAGAGTTGGGTCATGGAGTAAACCTGAATCGTCGCTTGAGACAGGTGGGCCATTAAATTGGATGGCGTCATGAACGTGAACCGCACAGTGTGCCTTGATGTCCAGTTAGTGAAAGGTACGTCAAGGAGCATCTC
This sequence comes from Candolleomyces eurysporus, assembly GCA_027579435.1. Classification (NCBI taxonomy): domain Eukaryota; kingdom Fungi; phylum Basidiomycota; class Agaricomycetes; order Agaricales; family Psathyrellaceae; genus Candolleomyces; species Candolleomyces eurysporus. Next base: position 28,370 of record JANBPK010000009.1, on the reverse strand, counting down.
AGGGAAGAGTCACCGTTCATCGATTGTGAGGATAGCCTCTCCACTGATAGGGTGGCCTTGTGGCTCGCTGATGATTTGCACCAGCTCTTCCCCAGTTTCCCCAACACCGTTGAACGTTACAACAGCTGGAATTCCGACGGCTCGAATACCCCGGGCTGCTTTCGATAGCTCCGCTTCCAACTTCTCGCAAAAGAGGTTATACTGCAAGAAATCAATGATGGGGAGTAAGATTGGGGGTGAATAGGGTATGGAGCCGGGTATGTTAGCCATATTGAGCCGCTCTGACTTATGAAAGCCATGTTTTCGCAGCAATAAGATGTGCAGCCCGTGGTAGATTATGTCGCAGATGGGGGAGACAGGGAGCAGCGGCAGGTCTTCGTCCTTGAGCTACAGGCCAGGCAGTCTGGTTGAGAGCTTTAAAGAGAAGAGGACACGAGTGGCGCACCAACTCAAATTTGAGCTCGATCCCTTCCCCAGCGTCGACGGCTATTGAGCGTTCTGAGACGCGAGGAAGAATTGTGGGTAAAGCGGTTGCTTCCTTGACCAGGTGACTGAATATTTCCTGATCAATTATTTCAGTTTGAGCTCGAGCCAGCTCTTTCTTGACGGATGACGCTTGCTCTGTTTGCGGTTCGTACGTGTTCGTAGAAACGCTCTCCAGTCCGTTTGGCAGGGTGATGCGTAATGAAATTTGGATACGAGTATGTTGACGGTTGGGGAAGACGATTTCATCGGTCCCATCGCCCTGATAATCTGAGAGGCTTGCCAATGCCCGACGACGGAAAATCATGGGAGCTGGAAACACGCATCAGCGCACGGTTATCTCTAGACTGAGTGACCTACTCACATTCCTCGAGGCCGTAGGATATTAGAAGATCCTTCGCAGTTCTGTCACCACCCTTTCCGACGAAAGAGCCAGGAGGCAGGGGGGNAAGGAAGTAGTCGCCAATTGTCTTGCCGTATCTTCAGCGCGTTTAGCCAGTAGAGTTCACTTCTTTCCTGATTCTTCTCTATGCTCGTAGCGGCAGAGTCAAAAAGACTAGCGGCTTTTCGGAGCGCCTCATCTTTGGAACCAATGACTATTTGGGTATCAAAGGCCTGAATAGAAGTGGCGGGAGATGATGACTTCAAGACCTTGTTGACCTTGGTGCTAGTCAATGCAGGCCCGTTGGCCGGAGCCGCTTGTGTAGAGGCGGGCATTGGTTGCATATTAGACAAGATCGAATTTATTGTGTTTGTCTGCACAGAAGACAGCAGCGAGTTTAGGATATCTCTTGCCTGTGTCATCTCCCCTAGTGCTACTCTACATGGCGATCAGTATGCTCGTCCGAGATGCAGACTGTGAAAACGCACAAAATGTTAGGGAGTAGTTCCCTTCGCATTGTATGAAGCTCTTCGAAGGTCATATGCTTAGAGGGCGCCTTATCCTGCTCCTCCTTGTCCGCAGTGCTCTCGTCACCTTCATGCGGATCCTCCCCTTTGGGTGCATCGATTTTGGCGACCCGTTTATCTGGATCATGAAAGAAGTCGACGCCGCGCTCCTGAAAGATCCGATGAAAGTTGGATTTTAATCTCTCTGCCTGTGACTCTTTTCTGAACGCGACAGATAAGCAATGACTCCAACATAATGAGAAGAGGGACCAACTCTTCATAAAGGAACTTGTCATTTTCGATGTCAAGTAGAGTGCGTATTTTCTCTCCCTTGTCATCTTTGTAGGGGCGCTCCAGAGAGAGCTTCAAGCTTTTCCAGTCGTCCTGTTGTTCATTGGGAGATTGCAGAGTCTGATCAAGGTCCGGGAGGCTCATGTCGACGGAAAGGAACGGCGGAGGTCAGGCGGTGGAGGACCATGCGGCTGTATTAAGTTATGTAAGAGACCTTTCCCTGTTCGTTGCAGCAGCGCACGCTTATCAGCACACCCAATTCCATAGTACGCTAGCCTCTTTTCTTCCTCCATCGATATGCTTGGAAAGGCTCCCGAACTTGCACCATTGGGTTCAAGTGCTCCTGCAAAGAGGAAGAAGCCGGACGACGAGGTCTCCAATGGCCTCAGCATGAGCGCCTCGAAGAAACAGCGGACGCGAGTCAGGTTTGTGGTTTGCTCCATTCTGTTCCCGGCAAATTTCTGACTCAGAATAGCTTTTCTTGCGGCGAATGCCATCGTAGAAAGCAAAAGGTGAGGTCGTTGCGCTGCCTCTTGTCTACAAACAATTTTAACAGGCCCTCTCAGTGCGACCGCCAGGTACCCTGTTCGCATGTGCGTTCCTCGTTCCCCTTCTCGGAGCGCATTTCTGATGTTTGGCCAGTGTATTGCCCGAAAGGTCCCAGAACTGTGCAAAGCGTATACGCCTGGAAAGGCCGACCATGATTTGAACGCACGAATATCCCGACTCGAACATATTATTGAAGCCGCCCTCCCGCAATACTGGAACGGCAACACCACTGCAAGTTCCGCTACACCAGAGGCCACGACAGTCCGCGAACGTCGGCGGTCACTGTCCATTCTCGATGACGACAATCGTTCCCAAACCGAAGATCAAGACCCCAGCGGGGGGAGAATTCAAAGTGGGAAGTGGTACGGGAACAGTGCCTCTGGAAGCGTTGCACCAGGTTCTGTTATCGAGCAGGTATGCTCAGACCGCCCGTTGCCCACTTTGAAATCAATGCTCATTGTACCGCAGATACAACATGTTTTGCCGACCTCGCAGTTCAGGGATAGGGACCTCATTCCGCTTGCTGAAAACGGGGCCGGCAGAGGCGGATTAATTCAGCCAGGCACTGGTGGCAACAAACACACCGCAGAAGTGCCTGAAGACGACATGGAACCATCTGCTGCTGACAATTTGAAGACCCTCGTACAAGAATGCGGTGTTTCTCCTCACAAAATATCGGAATTGCTACAGGAGCTACCTCCGCAGAGGCGCTCTGACGTTTTGATTGATTACTACTTTACTGCAATGTGCGCACCAATTCTTTCCTTTGCATTGAGCGTAAGTTCCTTATTATCCGCGCCTTAGCAATTGGACCCGCTACCCTGTGTCTGAGCGTGACTTCCGGGCTGCCTATGCCTCTATATCGGCTCATGGGAAAGACGGTATTGGAGCGACCAACCCGCATGATGTTCGCTTCCTCCCTCTCTTGTTTGTGGTGCTTGCTATTGCCGTTCGTCTCGCTCCAGAACATATCGCTGGAGATGCCCGGACACGAAGGGTGACATCCCTGCGCTACTATTGGTCCTGTATGTGCAAGATTAGTCCACCATCTTGTTTTGTGAACTGACTTCGTGCAGCTCGACGGTCCCTCTTGATAGCGGCTGCTGTGCAACCCGATTCTCTGGATATTGTTCTCACTCGCTTATTGGTAAGATTCCGCCTCTTTATTTCATGAGGTATATTGGTGAATGGTTCATGACAGAGTGCCCGTTTCCTCACATTCGACCGGCGCATCACTGAGTGTTGGAGTCAGCTTGGAGCTGCTGTTCGCACGGCGCAGGCCCTAGGACTTCATCGCGATGGCTCTACCTTGGTACTTGCAACTTCTGTTACTTCATGGTATCGATATCTAATCTTTTGTTCAGGGACTAGCCCCTGGACCGACTGAATACCGACGTCGAATTTGGTATGTAGCATTCTTCCACTTGTCGATCATTAATTTAACCGTAATTAGGTCCTATCTCTACCACGCCGACCGTTCTTATGCGTTGGTGTTGGGCCGACCAAACTCAATTCAAGATGACTACACATCCACGAAAGAGCCTTCAAACGTAGAGGAGGGCTTGGAGTCCCCGACATTTGAACCACTTCCTCTCTCACATCCAACACCGATGACCTTTGTCATTCTGAGGCATCAGCTGGCCTCTATCATTGGGCGGATCGTTCATCATTTCCAGCAAGTGAAGGAGCGTAGTCATTATTCAGAGGTCCTGGCTCTTGATGACGAACTTCTTAAATTTCTGGACAACCTTCCACCACATTTCTCCATACGACCTGACACCTCGTTGGATGAATCTTCCACATTCCTCCCTGTCCACCGGTTCCTCCTAATAACGGAAATACTCTTCATCAGAATCAGCCTACACCGCCCGTATCTCTTAAGAAGAGGTCGTTCGGATCGGTATGCTCGATCTCGGAAGGCTTGCTTCGAATCAGCCATCCGCGACTTTCAAGTTCGCCAGGCGTTCCGAGAAAATGTACCCAAGGAAACGCGAGGTTCCTTGAGCAATGCCTACCGGGAGTTCCAAACAGCTATGATCAGTGGAATATACTTCATCGTGGAACCGAAAGGCCAGTTTTCGGAAACAATGCATGCGATCTTGGACGGCTTTGTACAGGAACACGACGGAATGCGCGAAATGGATGAGACAACACGGCGGGAACTCAAGACGATCGAATTCTTGAAGACCAAGGCATCTGAATTGGCAGAGCAGGAAGACACACCTTTATCCGATTCGTTTGTTACCAAGCAAGAGCAACAGGCCCAGCTTCTTCTTGGGCTGCAGCAGTCGTCACCCTCGTATCGGCCGACCATGAACAGTGCAATCCAGGAACTCCCAGCAGGGGATGGATCGTATGCTAATCTAAGCCACTCCCCGACTTTCCAACGTCTTCAGCAAGTCGAAAATCCTTCCGCTTCGCCAACCACTTCGAGCAGTCCGCACGATGATGAATCGCCTGCTCAATCTGTACTCGACCATTGGGTGCACACCATCAGCAATACCCATGTCGACTTGTCGACGGGGGCCATGTCATGGGGCGGGCCTGCAAACCCGGAATTTACTGGATGGGTTGGTACAATCCCAGCTGCTGGGCCCCTCGAAGGACGTAGTATCCTCACCGGATTGGACGGTTCGGATTGGAGTTACTGGGAAGCGCTGGTGGGACATGTACAGGGTCAGCGTGGAGGACCATAGCCCCTTTTTTAGTAGTCTCGAAAAATGCATGATACCGTGCGCTCCAAGTTTTCCTTATACCCCGGATTGCATTGCCAATGATCTATGATGTATTTACGACCAGTTTCAGTTGTTTCGCCTATCGAGCTTTCTATCTATCCTGTTTTTCCTTTTCTTTCAATGCTCCAGGATATTGAAATTCTTTTACACCTTTACCACTTAACGTATGTGCTGTACGCAAGTCTGTCAAAGCAGTAACTGAGTCAGAGCGCTGTGAAGAGTTACCATTTTGGTGTGTGCTTGAATCAGTTATTGTCGTGGCAGTGCAGCCAAGCGGCGAGATTGCTGCGCTGAACTTGCCTCCTACGTCCATACGCAATGCAAAGTATCAACCGGTTTCTCTATGGCCCTACTCCAGAGGAAAGAGTCCGGGCATGGCAATCGAAGCTACGCTCAGAAAGTCGGCAATTGGATCGGGAAATGAGGCAGGTCAATAAATTCAAATGCTTTCATGCCTCCTACTCATTATTGCCTACTCAATAGCTGGACATGGCGAATAACAAGGCTCGCCAAAGCGTGAAGCAGCTGGCTACCAAGGGAGACGTGAAGAATGCTAGGATACTGGCGAGAGAAGTCGTTCGCTGCTCGAAACAGAAAGATAGACTGTCCGTGAGCAAAGCACGCCTGGGGTCGATTTCACATCAACTTCAACAGCAGTTAGGTATTGTGTTTCGCTGTCGTTACCTCTTCTTTCCCAAGTAACGGTGTTGCTCTTAGCCATGGCGAAGGTGACGGGAACGCTCCAGAAATCGACGGAAATCATGAGGTTGTCCAATGCTGTGATTAAGCTGCCTCAAATCAGCCAGGCTATGAGAGAGATGAGCATGGAGATGACCAAGGTTGGTCCATATGTTTGAGCGCTGTTTGCAGGCGGACTCACCTCGTGACAGGCGGGCATTATGGAGGAAATGCTCGAGGATACGCTGGACATGGAGGATGACGAGGAGCTGGAAGAAGAAGCTGACGCCGAGGTTGACAAGGTCCTATTTGACCTCACGGATGGAAAGCTTGGGCAAGTTGGGACAATCAAAGACGAACTTCCGGTGCGTTTCTTGTTTCTTGAAGCCTGCAATGCGGCGGCCATGATGCTGACTGTGATGGCAGACCCTGGAGGAGCAGATTTCGAGGGAGGAGACGGAGAGGAACATGGAGAAATATCGGGAGCAGCTGAATGGTATTTTGAGTTAATTTATGTGTATTCTGTGTCGCGCTTTACGCTTTACACTACATTATGGACTAGAGTCTGTGCAACGAGAGACTACTCCAACAGGTTATCTTATCTTATCCTGCTGCCAATGATGCGGCCCACCCGATCAAATGATTTCAACACGTGTGTTGCCTAAATAGCGAAAGGATCCGACCTCCGATGTCATTTCTTTTTCCTCCCTCCGTCATGCTCTCCCGTTCTCTCCCTCGCGTCCTTGCGCAGAGCGCATCAAGGTATCCCGCAGTCAGTATACCATGTCGCTCAAAATCTTTGCAAAAGGCTCGTGCTTATCCTTCCCAGAGCCTCAGAACCTACGCGTCGGCTGCGCCCACTGCTGCTTTTGCAGGGCAGAAGGGAACAAATGTGCGGGTTAAATTTATCTTGTCATTATTGCTGAAAACCAACAAGCTATCTTCGACTACAGGGAAAATACACCGTGACCCTCATCCCTGGCGATGGTTTGTGAAGCCTGCGCGCTGTCTACAATCCCTTCACTGACGTTGGACCCAAAGGCATTGGACCCGAGATTAGCGAGTCTATCAAGGACATTTACACCGCAGCAAACGTATGCGTGTCTTATCCCCCTCCTTACCTAGTGTTGATCCCGGTGTCTAGGTTCCCATTCAATGGGAAGAAGTCAGCGTCACCCCCATCCTTAAGGGAGGCAAGACCGTTATCCCCGACAGTGCTATCGCGTCCGTAAAGAAAAACACTGTTGCGTTGAAGGGTGAATATTGCACCCTATATTCTCCGAAGGTGCTTTACTGACCGTCTTCAAAAAGGTCCTCTCGCTACGCCAAGTCTGTAGTTTTTCTGAGCCTCCATGTGGTGCCCAGCTCTAACCATCAAACCCAGTTGGCAAGGGCCACGTTTCACTCAACTTGACTCTCCGTCGCACTTTCAACCTTTTCGCCAACGTCCGACCTTGCGCCTCAATTAAGGGATTCAAGACCGCCTACGACGACGTTAACACTGTCCTTATCCGGGAAAACACGGAGGGAGAATATTCTGGCATTGAGCATGAGGTCGGTGCTTGTATTCCGTGTTGAAAGCTGTTCCGATAACCTCTGGCAACGATAGATTGTTGACGGCGTCGTCCAATCAATTAAATTGATCACCTGGGATGCCTCGGAGCGCGTCGCACGATATGCTTTCCACTACGCTCAATCTAGTGGCCGCAAGCGCGTCACCGCTGTTCACAAGGCCAACATCATGTAAGTGACCTCCCAGCTGTAAATTTTTAACCGCTCGCTGACCAGGATTGGTACTACGTTCCAGGAAAATGTCTGATGGTATGTTCCTGTCAGCATGTCGTGAGGTTTCAAAGGAATTCCCCGACGTTGCATACGACGAGGACTTGCTTGACAGGGTTTGCTTGAAGGTCCGAGCCTTCTCTTTGGCGCCTTGTCACTCGCGACTCACGCGTTTCTTCCAGGTTGTTACTAACCCGAAGCCATACGCCGATCGCGTCATGGTCATGCCTAACCTGTACGGTGATATTCTCTCCGATATGTGTGCCGGCTTGATTGGTGGTCTTGGACTCACCCCTTCCGGGAACATCGGCCGGGTGAGTAGTCTTCTACCCTTATCTGTGTACTCTATTTATTTTTTCTCCGCTCAGGATGCTTCCATCTTTGAAGCTGTGCACGGCTCGGCTCCTGATATTGCAGGTGCGTACCAATAATATCCAAGGGTAATTGTTTCCGCTGACACGGCGATTGCAGGAAAGGGACTGGCCAACCCCACTGCGCTTCTGCTTTCTTCGCTCATGATGCTCAGGTAATTCGTCTCACAGTGGCCCGGCCGACCGTGCTTTATTTACACCGTTGCCCAATAGGCACATGAACCTGAACGAATACGCCGATAAAATTGAGCATGCTGCTCTTACGGTGCGTAAACGATTCGGTCCCTGCGGCTATCGGCACGACTGACACACCTCGTTGCAGACGATTGCTGAGGGCAAGACCATCACGGGAGACCTTGGAGGAAAGGCGTCTACCAAGGAGTACACCGATGCGATCATTCAGAAGCTCGTCAAGGCTTAGATAGAGTAGAGAGGCAATATGATGTACCGCTCCTGACCCTTTGCACTCGAATAGACGATGTGTATTGTATTTCATGTCGCTTGGCATCAACACGCTTTGGGGAGAAAGGGCAGTGTCAGTCATCTGTATTCAGGGAATGTCGCGGGCATGACAGATAGCGTGGGAAGTTGAGGTGTCAGGGCTTTTCTTGAGCTTTACTACAGGACGACCCTCATCCCTCCCTTCATTTTCACCACAACCACCCATCGTACTCCTACGCGCATTCCTTCCTCTCACTCGCCCTACAGGGCAAAGCCGCTCAATAAGCACCACGTCTCAACTTCCAGGTCTGTGCGCCCGTCTCCAGTGGCTCATCGTCGTTGACACCCCTCCAGACACGATCTTGACACACCCACCTAAATCACAACGGAATTCAATAACCTTGTAATTCTCAAGCCAGATACTTTACGAACGACATGACGGATGATATAACGCCACAAGCTCAGCCTTCGTCCAAGAAGGAGGAGAAGAAGCCCCCAGGAGCCTCTTCGGGAAACAACCGTCCGAAGCGACACCCTTCGAACTCAGGTAATGCCCNGGGGCGGCTCTTCTGGTCAAGGCGGTCAGAGGCCATCTTCCAGGGGAAGTAAGGCACCTGGCTCAATCCAAGCAACAGAGTCGGGATCCGATACCAACTCCCGCAAGGGGTCCGATGGGCCCAAGAAGAATGAGCCGCGCAAGCCTCAGGGCAATCGTGGACAGGGTCAGCATCGCAAGGCCTCAGGTTCCACTTCTCAAGGCAATCGCGGCGGAATTGGTCAATCCCAGGGCGGTGGCCGCCCATCTCCCGGCCCCGGCAACAAAGATTCTAGCGACGCCCTCTCTTCTCTCCAGCGCGTAATCGCAGATTTAAAGACAACCTCTCCGGCCCAACAGACCGCCAATAACAACAGCTCTTTCCCCATGCCCGCCAATCAGAATGCTGTCCCTTCTCAGGCTGCAGCCACCCAGGGTACCGGCTCCTTCGGAAACGAGGCAAAGCATCGTAAAGCCGCCTCGCTTGGTGCAGGACAATCGCACAACTACAATACTTATGCTCCCAACCTTGGAGCCATGATCGAGGATGCAGAAGATGGTCCTTTTGAAGAGGGTGAAATCCCTGAGAGGTTCCCTGCTGGTCACCAGCCTCGCTCCCAATCTCAAAGCTTCGTCCCACCTCGCTTTGCTGCACTCGCTGCTCAACAGGAACAGAACGATACTGTTGGCCCCACCGGTCGTCCTCAGTTGGCCCCTGGATTCATGTTTGGTGCCCGCAAGCGCAGCATCGGTCTGGGACCCGCAATCAATGAAGAGGACGTCGGTTTCCAATTTCCTCAACAGCAAGGCTTTGATCAGCAGCAGCAGCAGCAACAGCAACAGCAACAGCCTGGGCCACCAGCCCATCGCAAGGGAGAAAGTGGTGAAATCACTGGCATTATGGCAGAGCAGGTACGTCAGAACGGCTCGGTCAGCTTTCTGGAGCCTCGCTTAACTTGGGTAAACAGATCGCCCTCCAAAATCAGATTGAAGCCCTTCAGCAACAGCAGCAAGCACTGTACCAGCAACAGCTGGCATCCAACCAAGTTTTGTCTTTCCAGACTCCTGGTTTGGCCCCCGGTGCTCCTCGCTCTCACCGCCGTGTACAAAGTACCGTTCCGATGGGCGGCGGGATGAACCCGAATTTCGCCATGCAGAACCCAATGGGTCAATTCGGTAATTTGGGCCTCAACATGGGTTTGGATGGGCAATCTCAAGGCGTCCCTCGTGGCCATGGCCGCCGCCACAGCGTGAATGTCGTCAACAAGAGCGCGAGCCAAGGCAACCCGGGATCCATCAGCTTTGCCAATCCATTTAATGAAGCTAACGGCTTTGACGACGGTTTCGCTCCTCCTCCGGGCTTCGGCGGGCATTCTAGGCAAGCCTCCCGTGCCGATTCCAGTTGGCGCATCAGTACGATAATCTTTTTGGTTTTCTCGAGTATCGTCTAACACTTCTTTCTAGATGGTGGTGTCGGTGGGATTCAAGGAAATGGTGCCTTTGCTGCAGATCTTGCTCAAGCGCAGGCTCAACTTCAAAGCCTCCAACAGTTCCGTGCTGCATCTGGTGGGCACCATCACAAAATGGCTTCCTTCAGCTTCCCCAACATGCTGCCCAACATGATGGCCGCCAATATGATGGGCCTTGGCCTTGGAGGTCTTAACCTGCTCCAGCAGCAGCAACAGCAGTTCCAGTCGCAACTCCAGCAGCAGTCCAACCAACCCCAGCGTAAATCGCTCTTCGCGCCTTACCTTCCGCAAGCCTCCCTTCCCCCTCTCCTTGCTGCCGGGAAGCTCGTCGTTGGTATTCTGCGCGTCAACAAGCGAAACCGTTCCGACGCGTATGTGTCCACTGAGGTTCTCGACGCCGATATCTACATCTGTGGGTCCAAGGATCGTAACCGAGCCTTGGAAGGAGATATTGTTGCCGTGGAGTTGCTGGATGTCGACGAAGTATGGGCCACCAAGAAGGAGAAGGAAGAGAAGAAGCGCAAAAAGGAAGAAAATGCTGCGTATGATGTTCGCAATGGCGGGCGTAAGGACGACAAGAAGAAGGACGATGTTGAGGTTGAAGGTCAGGGTCTGATGCTGTTCGAAGATGAGGAGTACGTTGCCCACATAATTTCTGTCCTGATATTGTGACTAACGCCTTGTCTCTAGAGTCACCGATGATGTCAAGCCTCAGTTTGCTGGTCATGTTGTTGCGGTCGTTGAGCGTATGCCAGGCCAGCTCTTCTCCGGTACCCTGGGACTTCTTCGCCCTTCATCGGCTGCGACCAAGGAAAAGCAGGAGGCTGAACGCCGTGAACGTGAAGGTGATCGCGCTGAGGAGCCCCGTCGTGGCCCAATTGAACGTCCCAAGATCGTTTGGTTCAAGCCTACGGACAAGCGTGTGCCTCTCATCGCCATTCCGACCGAACAAGCACCCCCGGATTTCGTCCAGAACTCCGAAGCCTATGTTGACAAGTTGTTCGTCGCCTGCATCAAGCGTCATCCTATCAGTTCCCTCCATCCCTTCGGTACCCTGGTCGAAGAGCTTGGCCCCATTGGTGACATCGAAGTCGAGACCAGCGCCCTCCTCAAAGATTGCAATTTCCCTACCGAGGACTTCACTGACAACGTGTTGAAGTGTCTGCCTCCCATTCCTTGGACGTGAGTCTCTCATTACTGCTGAGCCAGACCGAAAGCTGAAGCGATGCAACCCTTTTTTCTAGTATCCCGGAACACGAACTGAAGACCCGCAAAGATCTCCGAGAAGAAAGACTCTTCACTATTGATCCTGAAACCGCTCGCGATCTCGACGACGCGCTCTCCGTCAAAGTCAATGACGATGGCACTTACGATATTGGCGTTCATATCGCAGACGTAGCTTTCTTCGTGAAGCCCAACACCGCCCTCGACAGGGACGCCCGTAAGAGAGCCACCAGCGTTTATCTCATTCAGCGTGCCGTTCCTATGCTTCCCCCCGCCCTTAGCGAGCAATTGTGCAGTCTTGTTCCAGGACAGGACCGCCTCGCTTTCTCCGTTGTCTTCACCATCTCTCCAGACGGTAGGGTCTTGAACAAGTGGTTCGGCAAGACGATCATTCGGTAAGAGTTTTTTTTTNCCCTTTTCATCTCTCCTTCCTCCGCTAATCTCAATCCCTCCAGATCCGCCGTCAAACTCTCCTACCGCGACGCGCAGAATATCCTAGATGGAAAAGGCTTGAATGGTGTGGCTATCGATGGTCAACATCAATTAGCTGCCATCGAACAAGATGTCAAGATCATAGAGTCGGTCGCGAAGAAGTTGAGGGCAGACCGTTTCAAGAATGGTGCACTGAGTCTGGACGACATGAAGATCAAATTCACGCTGGACGATAGTGGTCTGCCTATCGACTGTGTTCAATACGAAAAAACGGACTCCAACAACTTGGTCGAAGAGGTTTGTCCTTTCGTGCTGTTCGTCTTCTTTTTATTGACTTCTGTTCAAGTTTATGTTGCTGGCCAATATTGCAGTTGCTCAACAGATCGCTGTACACCTTCCTGAGCAGGCTCTCCTCCGTCGTCATGATGCTCCCATCGAGAGAAGGCTTGTAAGTTGCTTTATTTGGCCTTTCTCCCCATCACTAAGTCTGACGATCCTTAGAACACATTCGCTGAAAGGGCCGATCGCTTGGGATACAAGATGGATACCTCTTCTGCTGGAGCACTCATGAAATCCTTTGAGAACATTACTGATCCCACGGCTGATAAGCTGTTGAAGTTGTTGTCTTTCAAGGCTACTCACCGCGCCAAATATTTCTGTGCTGGCATGTTGGATATCGCCAAGTACGGTCATTTTGCCTTGAACATTCCTCTCTACACGCACTTTACCTCCCCTATCCGCCGTTACGCGGACATTTTGGTTCATCGCCAACTCGAGGCCGTTTTGCAAGGAGGATGTAAGTGTCTCCATTGCCTTTTTTTTTTAATTCATGCTCAACAACGCATTTAGCCGACACCAAGTTCACCATGGATCGCGACGCGGTGGCGAAGGTCGCTCAGCAATGCAACATGTAAGTGTATCCAACTTTGCAGCCAGTAGTTGATGCTGACGAGACACAATAGTAAACGGGATTCTGCTTCACTCGCGGAGCAGCAGTCTACTCACTTGTTCCTCTGCGTCATGATCTCTGATCTCACCGCTCGCTACGGCCCTGTCGTGAGACAAGCGAAGGTCATTGGCGTTTTGGATGCAGCGTTCGACGTCCTCGTTCCCGAGTTCGGTATTGAAAAGCGTGTGCATGTCGATCAGATGCCCATCGAGGTAGGCACTCTAGATGAGCAGTCGACCGATTCATTCGCTGACGATTTTGCGTTCCAGAACCACGTATATGACGAGCACACTCATACTCTCCAAATTTATTGGTCCGACAAAGATGTCATCACTTGGTTGGCGGAGAACAGTGATGATGAACATCTCAAGAAGGTCAAGCAGAATGCGGAGCAACACGCCGTGAAGATGGAAGTTGCCTCTCGTTCGCACCACGACGAATCTGCCCTGTTCGATGAGGATGACGAAGATGAAGACGAGATTGTCTTGGGCCGCAGCGACGTCGCCGAAGTCAAAGAGACGTCTAAGCAGCGCCTATTGTCTATTGCCAAGGAGAAGCCTCAGTTCGAAGGCTTAAGGGTCCTTCCAACCGGTCACAAGATTCAGGACATCCGCGAGCTCATGACAGTGCCTGTGAGTAAAATTTCAATTCCTTCGGAAAGCGTGTTCTAAAACAATTATCCCCAGGTCATTGTGACCGCCGATTTGACGAAGAGTCCTCCCGTTATCAAGGTCTATAGCGTCAACCCTTACTCCAAGAAGTAAACCCATTTACAAAGACAGCCTCCATCTTCTTTTTGTCCCTCCTTGTATTATTAGATTCGTCCTCAGGCTTCGCTTATGCTGTTCCTTCTTCTCGTATATGTATACTGACTCCATTGGATCGATACTATGTTCGTCAAATTTTGCGCAGTACCGGAATGTGTGTATGGATAATTAGCCGTTGAATAAAGTTACTCTATTGGATCCCTTTTTACTCGTCACATTCAGTTTTGAATTAGTTCGAAGAAGGATGAAAACAATAAGCGGCATATTGTGGCATAAGGAAAGTGCATATGGTAGATGGGTCATGATGATAACGATATCAGAATGCAGATGAAAAATGCAGATAAGAAAGAAGGTCGAAAGAGAATAATGGGGTGACAGTCAGTAGTACTAGTCATAAGGATAAAATAATACGAAAGCGTGAAATGCATGACGGATCGCTCTATTGTTCGTTCGTTATATCCAACCAGGTGGAGCAGTCGGTTTCAGAGGCCGAGGCACGCTACCGTTTCTCCGATGTCCAGGACCCTCCCATGACGGTGGAGTCGGAGGCGAACGCAGAGGAGCCGGATCTGACATCGCATTGTCCTTCTCCTTGTATTCCTTGGGTCTCGACTCTGATCCAGACATTGAGTGCGAACTGGACCGAACATCCGTCTCCGCACGCTCGAGCAGGGTGTGCAAGGTGTACACAGACGCGCGAAGCGACTGCACCATGCTGGTGGGACCGCTACTACCGCTCAAGCTGTTTCCACGTGCGTGCATCTTGGGAGGAGCGTGCCGCATGCGCACCATCTCATCCGAACACATTTTGTGCAGGTTTTCGAGGTTGAGGTAGGCTGCTTCATCCCGCAGCTCAATGAGGCTCTCGAGACGGGCAGCCTGAGACGGCGAATTGTAGAGGACGGCACGTGGAATGACTTCCGGGTTTTCCGGGGTGCCAGGGCTTGAGCGCAGGTATGAAAGGATGTGGGCATATCTACGGAATGAATGCCGATTAAGTTCAGAGCAATTCATAGGGGTGGGGCGGTGACTTACGGAGCACTGGGTCTATCTAGGAATAGATGGATCTTGCACGACGTCTGCGGCAAGAGGCCCTGCGATGCGAGGTGTTTTCTGTAGACTGCGAGATCATCGCTTTCCTCATCGTCAGAGTAAACAGAAGAAGTGGCAGAAGTAGCTCTCTGCCGGGCAATAAGGGAATTGACGTATTTCGAGAGGTGCGAAGGCCTCGAGTTGATAGTTTCAAGGGTGGTCCGATGGGTGGTGGTACAGGTTTCCAATGTCACGATGACTGTCTCCGGATCCACGGGGAATGCAGGCAGATCTGATACCAGGATAGGCTTGAATACAGGTGGTGGAGAAGGTGGCACACTTGATGGCAGGGGTGGCACGACATCTCTTTCATCCGAGCTCGGGACAGATTTTATTTTCAGCGATGGACGCAAGGATGGCGAACGGGGGACAGGTACCGGGACGGGGACCGAAGCTGGCACCGCGGCGAGAAGCTTGGGTGTACGTGGTTTGCTGCTGCCAGAACTGCTCCTTGAAAGCATAACCTCTTCATCAGATTCAGGGAAAGGTAGAGGGGGGAGAGGAGGGCTGTTGAGCCCAACAGACTCCAAGGAAGGGGGAGTCATGGACTTGGAGATTGAGGGCTTCCTCTTCTTGGATTTATGCGACGCGGATCTCTGGGGACGGTCATCGGATGACCTGGATTCGAGGCTTGGTCGAGAGGGGATCTCGCGGAGGGCATCGTCGGGTGTTCGCACAACGGTGGCGCCAGCACCGAGGACGCCGCTTCTCTGCTGCGTCAACGAGTCCATGCCGCGAACAAACTTGGGTTCTGAGATGCGGACGGGCTTGGGAGCAGCATAGGGGCTGGGGTTTGATTGGGTAGAGTTCTGGTTTGGACTGCGCGAGAGCCAGTGCATTGTCGTCGAGAGCGAGGGTCGTTTCGCACTAGGTGGAGATGAGGGGGGGAGGATGGTCGCCTGAGACGAGGGCCTCTCGAATGATATAGGGGAGGTGTGCGAGGGGCGTGGAGGGTGTGGCGGCGAGGAGAGCATGGTGGTGATCGAAATGTACAAAGGGCGGAAACCTGGCTGCAGGTCAATAAAGCCCAGGCAGAACAATAGCCTGCACACCTTCCTTTCTGGGCTGTGTCGCCGATTTATTGTTCGACGCGTTTTTTCCACGTGACACGCGCTTTCTTGCCCTTTGTCATGGACCCGGCGACAAGATTCCAGCAGGCGCTGCCCTATGTCCTCCTTCCGGCGTCCCAGGCCTTGTCGGCGCTCCACTCTGCCAGGGCTCCGTTGCAGAAGGCGCCTTGTCCCCAGGATCCCAGTCTCTGCTCCGCCTGCGGGGCATGTCTCCATATTGGCTCGAGCCGTTCTCATCTTGTCCGTTCCAGAGGGAAGAAATCGAAATCTCGTGTCTTTCATACAACCTGCCTAATCTGTGACCATTCCCAAATGACCCCGTTGGAACCGTCCTCTTCACCCAGCTCCGCTGGTCNGGTACCGGATATTGGGGACCACATTCCGTTGCATGCAAATTCGCCGCAGCCTGAACAAACGTCCATGTCGTTGCTCCATGCGTCGAAANCGCAGTCCACGCGATAACGGCGAANCGGCCTGCTGTCGTATCTTCATCTAATCCTCAAACGCCACGCAGCGTCGCAGCACCGCAATCTCGAACAACGAAAAAAGCAGGCCTGCAGGCCATGCTTGCGCGAAACCGGGAGAAGGAGCAGGCGCGGGAGAGGAGCAAGAATAATTCGAACCGTGAAAGCCTGTCTGCATTCCTCAGCGGGCTCTAGGCGGTGGAGTATACGTATTGGAAATCATGATTAATACCGTGTATCGTAGAGGAGTCGATGCCTACAGGCTTCACCGTTTCGGTGCCCAAAGATCATACAACTCTTTATCTGTGGGATCAAAGCATGTCAGCAGAGAGGGGTCTGAGCGAATGACAATCTGGCGTGTTGGCGTTGCGGTGGCTGATGAAAAGACATTGCGGTATGTTCTCGGCGCGTCGAGGCGAATGGGGTTCACTCTCGACGATTGCGACAATGTTGATGTGGGCGAGCCGTCGACGTTTGGCGACTATGCATATGGATTGGACTTTCGGCTGCAAGGACAAGCTTCTAGGAAACTTACTGTCATGGGGCGGGGCGGGCTTCCCGCTTCCGAGGCTATTGTAGAACCGTTGTGGGTGGACATTGGATGCTGGGAAGAGTGAGCGGGCTGTCTCGAGGCGGGAAGGAAATTGAATAGAGTACCTTTGTGGATGATACTGTCGGTGGTGATGAAAGACGCGTGACTGTGACTGGTGTCGTCGTGATTTGGAGTCACGTCGTGAAGTCATTCCGTTCAAGGCCCCTTTGCTGTTACATCTGCTCTCCCATCTGGTCTGCCATGAATATCTTCAGAAGCCGTCCGTTCCTTTCGTTTTTATTGCTTAGATCTCTCAGGGGCTCACCATAAGTTATCCCTCTAGTTATCGGCAAAGTCTGGCGTACGCATTGGCCCCCACCAGATTTATCGCGCTTCGCTAATTTCAGCCCTGATCAGAGGACCCTAATGCTGCAGAGGTTGTCAAGATATCATCGGGTACGTTTGAATCTTCCCAAAACACGCTCCTTTCTGACCCACAAAAGGTCAATTGTACTTGACCCGTGCTGGAATCCTTCGCAGCAACAGAGAATGCATGTGGGTATATAACATACCAGCTTCCACCTTTCCCTCACAACCTTCCAAGATATAATGAAGCAATGGCGACTATTCGCCGCATTCCCTCTATCGACCACAACTTTCAACTCGTTATCACCCGCGTTTACGAAGATGAGGACCAGGAGCTGCTCGAAGACGAGGATGAGAGTGAGGATTCTTTTCGCTCTCTTTTCCCATCATCAACTTACGGCTCCCTCTTGTTTCTACTCTTAGCCGATGAGGAGCGCGTGTTCCTGATCGCAGAAGAACTCGAATTCAGGGCAGGGGAAACAGACGGCGAGCCAACGTTCATCTGGAGGGACCTTCAAGGGGACGTTGATGAATTATTCGAATTTGTCTGCCCCGATACCAATGCCCCGACAAGAGCCTTTTTCGAAACTTGCATGTATCGTGCCATGTTTGAGCGCAAGTACAAGCGTAATGCCGATGCTGCGACAGAGGGTGACTTGGACGAATTCGTCTACAAGTATGTTATTTTTCTGCCTCCACCTGCCAAGACCAATTGACGCTCATCGTATTCACTTCATAGACCCCCCAACAAGAAGGCGGCGGGAAAGGCAAAGCGCAAGGTTGCTTCTTCCAATGAAGGCGCATCTTCCAGCCAAGCGAAGTCGGAACCTATTCCAACCGACTTGGAAGAAGATACGAAACCCCCNATCTCTACCGTCCGCTCAAGCTGAGGCTGCCCGTCGCGACTCTCTTGGTCTTACTCCTATCGACCTCCCTGGCGCGCGGAGCATCATCTCTTTCGAAGCCAGATTCTTCCGTTGGAACTTTGAAATCGAAGAGTTTGACAACAATGGTATCGTCAACGCGCAAATTCTGAAAAAGTCGGACTCTAGCTACCAGTACTATCTGGTTGCGGCTACGTCTGCGGGCCCTCTACTCACTCACGAAATTTCGAGCGAGATGAACCACAGGTGCTCGAGGAAGATGAAGACGCTGACTTGGAACTACATCAGCGCTGGGAACCACGCGAGCAGTTGGCTCTTCATGTTCGAGTCGCAGGAGGACTATCAGACGTTCGTTCAAACCTTTAACACTTGCTTGTACGAGTCCCTTCATCAGAGCCCATGGACGAAAGTCAAGGTATGTAATCGTTGCCCTCGGGATGAATTAATATTGATCCCGGTTAATAGCCTGAAGACCAAGACTACGTTATGAGGTCTATCAATGACGAAGATGTGGAAATGAGGGATGTCCAAGACGAAGATGAGGATGAGGATGAAGTCGAATTAGCTCTGGATCCTGATGAAGGTTGACAGATTCATTTTACTTTGAAAACCGCGGAACTGACCACTTGTTGAACCTAGAACCCAGTGACGAGGAAGAAGAAGAAGAAGACGATGCAGATGCTCAGTCAGAGGACGAAGATGGCGAAGGGCAACCTGCTGGAGCCAAGGGCGAACGCAACTCCCAGCTTACTGTGGGCTACAAGGGCGACAGGTCGTACGTTGTGCGAGGCAGCAATATCGGCGTTTTCAGTCACAAAGACAAGAACTCGGTCAAATACTACGCGACCATCAGCAAAGTTGCGACCCCCAAGGGCAAGGAGTTCAAGCCTGGCTATGTCATGCTGCACGATCAGGACACCAAGATGGTGCTCATGAACGAACAGAACCCAAACTCCCTCTACAGCCTGGACATCGAACGAGGAAAGGTGGTCGAAGAATGGAAGGTGCACGATCATATCCCAGTCACCAAGATTGCCCCCGAAAGCAAGTTTGCGGGAACGACCCGCGAACAAACTCTCGTTGGTATATCCGGCAACGCACTCTACCGAATCGATCCTCGTGTCTCTGGGCAGAAGCTTGTGGACAGCCAATACAAGCAATACGCCAGCAAGAACCAATTCTCTGGAGTCGTTACCACTGCGTCTGGAAAGCTTGCTGTTGCAAGCGAGAAGGGCGACATCCGACTCTTCGACTCCGTTGGGAAGAACGCAAAGACTGCTTTGCCTCCACTGGGTGATCCTATCATTGGCATCGATGTGACCGCGGACGGTCGGTGGATCGTGGCCACGACCAAGACCTATCTGTTGCTCATCGATACCTTGATCGGGGAGGGAAGGTACAGTGGACAGCTTGGCTTTGACCGGAGCTTCCCCGCGACTGCGAAGCCGATGCCAAAGAGGCTTCAGCTCAAGCCAGAGCACGTTGCGTACATGGGGAATAACGTATCGTTTACGGTAGCCAAGTGAGTGGGTCCAGGATCATAATTAATGTTACCCTCTAACTTTTTGGCTACTAGGTTTAATCAGGGAGAAGGGCAGGTGGAGAACGCGATTGTGACCTCGACCGGACCGTTTGTGGTTGCCTGGGACTTTGCGAAAGTGAAGAAAGGCTTTAATGACAAGTACGAGATCAAGAAGTATGAAGACCACGTTGTGCAAGATAACTTCAAATTTGGGGACGATAAGGAAATCGTAAGTGCTTCTGGTTTCTGGTTCAAGTGTTTAAGCGCTTGATGTGGGCCTGGGCTCTAATACTTCTCTTCGCAGATTGTTGCATTGGACAACAATGTTCTGGCTATTAACAAGAAGAATTTGAAACGGCCGACACGTCAATCTCTGGCTGCGCCCGTTGGACACAGCAGGTCGAGCATTGTGAATTCGCCGTATTGATCCCTGTAACTATTTATACGTCTACATAGACAAGCATGTACGGTATACAGTAAGTCCGTTCCGATACAGTATTAGTCCCTTTGATAGCGGTGAGATGAATATAACGACAGCAATGGGTAATATGTCTAACAAATTAATCGACTTTGATGTGGGGGCGAGCGAGTCACGTTTGGGACATGGGCATTTTGTCATTTTCGGAAGACGTTAATAGCGAGTCTGTTGTTTTGGGGTACCGGGCATCCCGGTGGTCTACATACCGGGCAATACCCAAATGCCACGCTACGCGGGGAATCATGAGTGTGAAGCCCAAAAGGACCGTGGTCCACAGCATTGGACTCCATTGCCAAAAAGACCAACGTTGGTCCCCTAACGCCCAGAAGGTGATATAGATGTGGAAGATGTCGCCCAATAGCAGGGGCGTAAGTAGGGAGAACACAATCTTCTCCTGTAAAGCGGGGTTGTCCCGTAGGTGTTTTCGGACGGCAGTAAGCACAAATGCGTTGATGATGCCGAGTAGTGCGCAGACGTGAGCCAGTTGTAGAGTGGTCACTAGTGTTGGTCTCGGTAGAACCTCAAAAGGCTTTGAACCTGCTGGCCATGGCGCCTGGGCATTGTGTGTCTAGCAAGGAAGGGTTAGAGACGACGCCGAATCCTTGATATCGGCTGTGCTCACGGTTGTTGGATCACTGCGGCAACAGTCAGAACGCTATCGGACGGAGAGAAAGGAAGGAGACGCCTACACGCAAGTACCCACAAAACCGAGTATCGTAAGAAAGGGCTCGTAGGCTGCAAAGCAGAAATAGTAGAAATCTGGGAGAGCGGATGAGGGAGACATGGGAAGTCTTGGTCCAACAAGAGCCGCAATAAAGCTTTAAGTATCCGCGGGCCGGCCCTCAACGTAAGCCATATACATCAGCCGTTCGCGTCTTTTTNGTGTCTCTTCATCTTACATTCACGGCCTCTCAAACCAAGGGGGTCTGCGCCACCACGGCAGGCCCGTCCTAATGGCGAGGACCAAGAGCAGATATACTACAAGATATAATGCTCTCTCTCGAGTACATAAACGAGGGGGACGCTTCGCTTCTTGCAGACATCCTACCGCCCAATACAGAAAATTTCCCCTGTCTACCTTCTGCGATTCGCGCCCGAGTGCATCAGTCTTTCGGATCCGCAACGTCCTCTATTATCACCGAGTGTTCTTTGCCCAAGTCAGGTTTTCAATCCTGCGTTCATCCAGTGCATTCCTGCGGATGTCCCCCAACAGTGAGTTTAACTGAGCAAACACAGCGCGGGAGGGGTGGACCGTTAGGGTGGGTCCGCTAACCTTGAATTGTCGTAAGTTGAGGGTCCGTTATCTTTCAATCAAGAGAATTAATTCATTCACGTTGACTGTAGCCTGATTGAATGTATACTTGACGTGATAGCGTGACAGGAACGGGCACCTGAGCGCTATGAAACTACTATTATTAATAGCATTTCGCTGTCCAGCGGGAGGGTCATCTTTTCAGCACGAACGATTACCTCTGCATCGACCGAGTTCCTTGGAGACTTTTCTAGGCTACCTTGCTTTTACTAGCTATGTACTAGTGCATCGCCGCAGAAACTGCGGGAATAGGGAGTGCGCAAGGAAGCCTTACGCCAACAGATCGATGCATAAGGCACATCATGACTACACCCAAGGAGTACTAGAACAAGATTTAATTTCCCTATAGGTCATCACAGGTGCGTCCACCAGTGCGGGCTTTGTCGGAGATGGTAATCTAAAAAAGCCCCTGGCATATTATGCCGTTATCCCCCACTTCTCTGCCGTCCACCTGGTATCTGACAGCTGCGGACAAAGGTGTCACCGGACAATTATAACGCTACCGCAAAAACCATGCCGTCGTTCCTCGTCATCGTCAGACGCCGAGGCTTACTTCTCAATCTTCTAGGTTACTTCAATGGATTTGGCGTAGCGCAATGAACAGGGTCTCAAAGCTGCAGCTGCTCCAGATACAATCAACAGCGGAGACACATGGGTTTATAGCTGTGCCAGAGCCTGTCTAACGGTGCGGGCCTGGGCTTTGTCGACGTCAAAGCTGAAAATGTAACGAGCTATTACAGGGTATGTGGCGCCGATTGACGTTCCACATTACCGTCTCTATGGCACGCGCTATGACCGTGCTTCCTCCAACGAGCACTCAAGTGGGCTGTAATACACGTAGCAAGTACGACCACCCATGCGTCTCCCGCGCTGCCTGTGTAATAGACTTGCTGCTGGATATTGGCTGGTACGGGTAGTCTGCTTGATTTGGGGCACGGTCCCTTCGAAATATACAACCTCAAGCACAAAGCAGCTGAAAATTATTGTTTTCGGAGAGCAGCTTTCTGTCTTTTCTTCGAATCCGGCTGCCCTAGAAGCTTCTTGCTTCGCCCTCTTGGTATTGACGACTCATGCTCCGTGACGTCACACCAACGTGGGGATGATCCATCAGGTTTCTATTTCTAGAGAACCTCTTTCCAAGTCGAGAAGCGGTAGGAAATGAGTCTGTGGATCAACACATGGAATAGGTACGCCTTCTCAGACGAGGGGAGCAGACTTTTCAACCGACTCGTAAAATTCGACGACCAGGCCAATATTTCTCCCCGCACCGTCGCACGTCGGAGCAGCGAAGTTTATTTGACGCCTTTCGGCTTATGGGTTAGATAAAAGTCTGAAGAACATGTGAACAGACTTGAGAGCGTTAGATATCCGGTATGAATTCCGAGTCGGCTACCCCAGGGTTCTTTAACATTCCGGACTTCAAGCTTCAATGCCGAACGCCTCTCCACATGGAATCCAGAGCGCTAGCCTTTCGCCACTCAGTAACAGCCTTGGCTTGATTAACTTAGGAACACCCAAGGAGAATCTAGTCGGAGGAGAACTAGCGCCACATACAGGAACACCGACCTCTGAGTCATCGAGACAGCGCCAATTGACCCATGCCCATAGAAAGTTTACTCACGAGAAGTTCAGAATGGAATCACGCGAGTAAGCACTCATCGGCTACTTACCTCTGTGGCACTTGTGATTATGTACCTTGGATATGATTCTTTTGTGGTCTTTTGGTTGAGGCAGTCAGTAGTGAAGTTCTCGCTGCGAGGCAGAATAAAGAGCTAGGAGAAGTTTACAACGAGACCAAACGCGTTAAGGGTCGAATGAATTCATCGAACGATCGATAAACTGACTAGCAATGGACCTGCAGACCAAAGTCATGGATTGGCTACTGAAGTTTCGAAGTCTCGTCAAGCCGAAATGAAAGACCACAGAGACAGAACCCGGGTCTGATCCTCTTGTACCAGACGAATTGAAATCTAAAACGGAGAGAAACTAGGATAAACTTCACGACTACTCTCTCGGTACTTCCTCCAACGAGAACCCCAAGCAAGGTGTAATACACACAGCAAGTAGTACGGCCAACCGTGTGTCTCCCGAGCTGCCTTTGCATATGATAGACTTGCTGAATACTTGCTGAATACTTGCTGGTACCGTTGGTCTGTTTGATTTGGGCGTGAACCATTCGGAATATGCAACCTCGAGTACAAAGCAGGTGAAAGTTATTGTTTTCGGAGAGCAGCTTTTGTCTTTTCTTTGAATCTGGCTGCTCCAGAAGCTTCTTCGCCCCCTTGGTATAAACGGCTCGTGCTCCGTGACGTCACACCAAACGTGGGGACGCTCCATCAAGTTTCTATATCTAGAGAACCTCTTTCCAAGTCAAGAAGCGCTAGGAAATGAGTCTGTAGATCAACGCATGAAAGAGGTACGACTTCTCAGACGAGGGCAGCAGACCTTTCCGCCGATTCGTAAAATTCGACAACAAGGACAATATTTCTCCCCGCACTGTCGCACGTCGGAGTAGCGAAGTTTATTTGACGCGTTTCGGCTTATGAGTTGAATGGAAGAACATCTGAACAGACTTGAGAACGTTAAATACCCGGTATGAGCCCCGAGTCGGCTACCCCAGGGTTCTTAACATTCCGGACTTCAAGCTTCAATGCCGAATTTCGCCCCACCACATGGAGTCCAAAGCGCCAGTCTTTCGCCACTCAGTAACACCCTTGGCTTGATCAGCTTGGGAACACCCAAGGAAAATCCAGCGGGAGGAGAAATAGCGCCATATACAGAGACACTGACCTCGGAGTTGAAGAAACAACGCCAATCGACCGATGCCCGCAGAAAACTTACGCACAACGAGAAGTTTAGAAATGCGAGTAAGCACTCCTCGGCTTCTTACCTCTGTGGCACCCTGTAATTATGTACCTTTCCCATGACTATTTTGTAGTCTTCTGGTCGAAGCAGTGAGTAGCGTTCTCGCCGCGAGGCAGAATAAAGAGCCAGGAGAAGTCTACGATGAGACCAAACACATTCCAGTAAGCCTGAGACTCGAATAAAATTCATCGAGCGATTGACAAACCGACTTGCGACCTGTAGACCAGAGTCATGGAACAGCTACTGAAGCCTCAAAGTCGAGTCAAGCCGAAAAGGAGGACCACGGCGACAGAACTTGAATTTGACCCCCTTGAACCAGACGAATTGAAATCCAAAACGGAGAGAAGCTGGGATAAACTTCACGACTACTCTCTCGCATTAATCGACTGGGTCGAAACCACTCGGTCGAGAGTCCTCATTCCCCTCAAGATCCATTTGCTCGACCCTCTCGATGTCGCAGAAGAAGCCAGTGGTGAAGGGTTCGACATCTCCGCTCTGTTGGCAAACATTCCTCGGGATGCGTGTTTCGCCAAAAAGACACTTGCCCGCCACCGCGCGCTCACTAAGCTCGGAGAGCTGGACCGGAGGCTCAGTGTAATAGAAGAGAAACTCGACCGACTTGAACGCATCAAACAGCGCAAGTCGCAGGTGTGTGCGATGGAATTCAGTCCACGGAATCTCCGAGCGGAGGAGGTAAGTGTGCATGCAGATGATTGATTACCTTCGCTTAAATTGACCGAGTAACGGCCCTTCTCCCTCTACGTTTTACGAGAGTACGCTGTTAACATGCACATGCTATCCAGGTCTCGACTCTGCTGGACACGTTCCAGCAAACGTACAGGGACCAAAGCACCGAATGCGAACGGCTCAAAAGCCGAATTAGCGCTCTCGGGTCGCTGTCACCACCGCCTGCTACTTCTTCAGCGTTGTCCGCGGTGTCGCTCACCTTCAACGCGTCCGAATTGGACAAACTCTGCGATAAGACATGTAAAAAAATGTCCGACGTCCTACATGACATCCTCAACGAAACGAAAGACGCCTGCTCAAAAGAATTGAATGATACACAAACAGCGATAGCCGACAACCTTGAACTTATCTTAGGACCGGTTATGCGCGCTTGGCAAATCATCCCGGAGAAGGCTGCGAACCGGAAGAGAAACATCGACGGAGCCGGCGGGGAGGCAACGTTATAATTGGGACGTCGGACACCAAGCTCGAAGAAAATATTTTTTGACCGGTATGTAACGGCACGGCGATTGAGCTTTGTGACATGAGTCATGACAGTAGGATTCATTTGTTTTCCATCTACAAAGCGATTTGACAGTCAATGTGCTACCTAATCGACCCGAAAACCGGTAGAGGAATGATTGAGGGAACGAGGGAAGGGGGGATAGGGAAGGTTTGCAACCAAACGAAAAAGCGAGGAACTAAAAATGGGACAACGAAATTTTGATCAAAGGAAATGTGCACATATGCAAACGGACAGTCAGAGCAAATTCACAATTCTCGAGGAGTCTACGTAGAACACTGCATATTGAAGGGGAGGGGGATTCCGATTATAGGAGGGGGGAAGAAAGGGGGGAAATGATTGCGCTTATGGTAGAAGTCCTTAATAGTACTTATGACAGAATGAAAAAANCTTGGAACAATAATGTGGTTACAAAATATACCGTTGGATCCGAAAAGTAGGATGAAAGGATGATGCTATGCAGAGTCTTGTAAACAGCCACCCCAATGCAGAGTTGAAAGACAATATGAAAGCCTGCAAGGAACGCACGTGCGCGTGCACGGATACGAATGCGAGAAATGGCGAGCAGAGAGCATGCTAAACACCAGTGGAAGCAGGGTGAAGCAGTCCAGGGGAAAGAGTGGAAGCACGTGCGGTGGAGAAATGAAAAGAGCGACAATAATAAACGAGTGTGGGATCTGCATCTACAGCAGGAGGAGCAACTACAGGTGTGGTATGTTATATACTGGTAACGGAAAAGGGAGGGAAATAGAAGAATAGGCAGGGAGTGGGATATATATCTTATAGCATAGTCGTAAAAAGGTTGTCATATATGGTCCGCGAATAGCCTTCGGCAAACCTTGTAGTCCTGAGTGCATGCATGAGGGGTGGAGGGAGCGTCCTCCAGCGTGTTATACATGCGGCGACATCGAAGTTATGGCGCGCCGTTTTGTGTATCCACCTCATTATCATGAGATCAACGTGGATCGCCAGTCATGCCCCATGGGGGCCACGAAACCCGAATTCCTGCTCTTGGGTAGAGAAGAGTGGGAGTAGGGAGACACAGGCATGGCCTTGGGTACAGTTCCAGATCGCGAAGGCAAAGCAGTCCAAGGGGTGTGTACTTGTGGAGGTATTTGTGGAGCCGAAGAGAAATTAGGAAGAGGAGGTCGACCTCTGGGCAGAGAGGATTGCGACTGTGATGAGGTGGGGTTTGGACGTGATCGGCTCTTTAAACTGTCCGTCGTGAGGCGCGACCGACTCGAATTTCGCGAGTCCCCACTCGACTGCCGGACATGGGAAGGTCGGATCGACGAAGAAGGCGAGAGGGAGCCACTCGAGTCGCGGTTTGTCCTTGAAGAGGACTGACTTCGTTCATTGGAATGTGAAGAGT
This sequence comes from Candolleomyces eurysporus, assembly GCA_027579435.1. Classification (NCBI taxonomy): domain Eukaryota; kingdom Fungi; phylum Basidiomycota; class Agaricomycetes; order Agaricales; family Psathyrellaceae; genus Candolleomyces; species Candolleomyces eurysporus. The sequence goes on along the minus strand of JANBPK010000009.1, from coordinate 1,570 downwards.
TCCGCTTCGACGACTCGGGAGAGGACTGTCGGGATCGCTTCATGAACGGCGCGCTAGGAGGAAGGAGGGGCATGTCATTGACCGCAGAGAAATCCGCAAAATGGGGCAGCATTTGCATTTGCATTCCGTGGAGACTCTGATTGCTACCCGTCCAAGTGGGGTAAACAGGATAGGGAACTGTCATGCTTCTTAAAGAGTTGACCGAGTTCGCGACGGAATTACGTCGATTGCCATATCCGGGTCTTGCATCCTCAGAGGACGACGAATGGGTGGAGCCAGGTCTCGATCTGTTTTCTGGATTATTCGGCGAGACGATGCTGGAAGGTCGTGAGCCACCACTGGATGATTGGTAGGGAGTAGAGCCAGGCGATGAATGCCGGCCATGCAAGGAAGAATAGCCTTTCGATGCAGGCGGATGATTACGTTCAGCTTCGCGTGCCTGTACCGAAGTGGCAAGTAGGGGAACGAGGAGACTGCTGGAGCTGCCAGAATTTATGGCAAATGCCCCCGCTCTTGACTGCTCACTTCGAAGCCGCGAGGCAGCCACTTGCTCAGCATAAATTCGTTTGTCCCTCTCTTCCCGTTCTTTCTGCGCTGCGAGTCTCTTTCTCTCCCTCTCCAGAGCCTCTGCCTGCTCCCGCTTCTGCTCTTCAAACGATTCCTTCATCCTCTTCTGCTGCTCCATCCGCAAAAATTTTGCCTTTTCCTCCCGCTTCTTCCTCGCCCGAAGGAGATGAAGAGGCACAACATCATCCTCGTCATCGTCGTCCTCCGCGAAACGCACAACGCGCTTGACAGCGGTCGACACAGTCGCTTGCTTCTTCACGGGAGCGGGTGCCAAGGTCGGTTCCTGAAGGGTATCAAGAGAGGCTTCGGATGGGGCACTGTTATGTTCGTTGCGAAGCGGAGAGGGGTTTGCCATGTAGGAATTCCGCGGGGTTGTGACGACAGGGGCTGAAAGATGGGAATTAATCACGGAGACCAGAAGAGGAGGGGAAAGCAAAGACTTGCCAAGCTGCGACACCTCAATGGCCGGCTCTGGCATAGCGGCTGACGACGAAGAGTGGAATGGTGGCAAAGGGGGACTTGGTGGCAGAGTCTTGTCCAGGACAAGCGCAAAGTCTGGATCAACCATCACGTCCAACACTTCCGAATATTCGAGTGAGGCGACCGCCAAGGAACTTGACACGGGTTTAGACATCACGCCGCTAGCATCAGTGGCAAGGAGAATGGTGAACCGATCTTCGAAACCAGGACGACAGATCCAACGATGCAATCCGGGGCTGTAGGGGAGGATTTTGGTCGACTTGTCTGGATAGGGAATGCTGGACTCGGGAAGTGATGGAGGAGGAAGCTCAATAGGGGCCGGGCGAGAAGCGAGGGCCAGAACCGATGGTTCGTCGAGTGCCAAAGAGGGATCGTCGAGACGCTGACGCAGATGCTTCGTGAGGACGACGGATCTGAGTGAGGGCAGTCTCCTGAGCGTATGTGGAGGGTTGCAGGAGCGAGGGAAGATGGGGGNCTGAGGCGGGCTGAACGAAGGGCGATGGTTGAGTTGGTGTAGCCGAAA